>CANSZD010004139.1:0-137544 GCA_947648045.1 Beta corolliflora
TTTTGGTATACTCACTGGACATTTTACCAACAAAAAGATTGGCTGATATCTACACCTATAGACTTACCAACTAAAATTAGCTGATACCTATACTTGTTGCTCACAACTTGTAATACAACACGCCTTTGATCTTGGGAAGTCTCCCTGGAGTGGGCGAGTACTGCTTTAACATTGCATGAATAATCAATGCTTTTTTTGATTCCGTTATAGCCTTTGGTAAGGCGACATCATGCACAAAGCTGAAGCTCACCTCAAGGCTAGCAAGGCACCTTTGGCCAATAGTTTACAACCAGCTATCATCTAATGAATATATTACCTACCTACTTCTTTCCTATTAATTGATTCCAGAGAGACAAGTTCACATATCCTGTGCACACAAACGCATTGCTGCTTGCCATCTAGAGATCCCTCACTCACTAGGACTTTGTGGTGGTTGCACCCTCCTTGATGAGCATCAGTGCACCACAAGTGCAAGATTTACACCTTTATTCCATATATTAGGTAATAGGCATCATCCTAGGAACTTGCAAACATCAAAGCTAATTGGACGATTTCTTCTACCTTTTAACATACTAGACCACCAGACCAGACAAACCTAAAGTATTGCATGCAATGAAAAAAGGTCAAGTACACTCATATATGCCTATGGCATGAGAAATAAATTGAATCTACTTCCGCCAGGTTCATTGCAATACAACAGTACACCCAGAGAGCAAGTATAAGGTCTCATGTTGGTTTCTCTAACAAGAGAGAATGAAATATTTCTTTGAGCTTAGGCTCTAAGTGGTTAACTTAAATAAAATGGATAATGCATCTTGCAATAGAATCACTATACAAGGAAAAGGAAAAGGAAAACACAACGATTTACTCTAGGAAGTAACAAGGTTATATTTTTGACAAGTAAAAGTGATGAGCTTACTAGGCATAAGAACAGCACCCAAGAGCCACAGACAGTAGTAGCTCTTTGATCTTCCAAGACAGTACATCATCAAAAACTGTCATCTAGCTTCTCTATCTCCAAAATGAAGTTCTATAGAAAGTGCTTCACATGTATAACTCAGATGTTAGTCATGCTTTTTTGATAGTAGCTAAGTTACTTGCTAGCATGTCAATTATAAGCACAAGGCTGCTCAGAGCCCCATACAAATGACTCTAAAGCGAAAGCAATATTGCAACTATATTACCTAAACTCGAGCAAAGATCATGTTTGGGTATAAATTCAGACCAAAAAAGACCTGGCACAGCAGTTCCAAGGAAAGTTTTATCCAATACTTGACCAAGTTTAGGTGTCAAAGTATGCTATCCAGACCAGGTAACTGAGAGTCAAAACTCACAGTCGAGTTGTAGGTACTCTAGGCTGGACCAACAGAGTCCTCATAATATGTTCTACATGATAGCAACAGTCATCATTAATCTTGACATAAACATGCAAATTGCTTAAGCATATAATCAAAACCCAATTTTATAAAATTTCTAATTTTCTCTTTTCTTGTAATATCATGTGAGCTTAATCCTGCATCACACTGCCTTCTCTGATGTCTTTATAATGTATTATCTAGTATACAACTCCAAAACTTATCATATGCGGCAGTAAAGATGTTCTAATATTAAACAAACAATAAAGCAAAATACTCTTTAACTAACGAGAATATGTCAGGGGGACAAAGGATTTACCTAGAAGCAATAACATTGCTTCTTTCATCCCATCAAACTCATTTCGCTTATTCTTACAAAGAAAGCCTCAACTCAATTCACAATCTATCACATATTGACTACTCCGAATCCATCCCAAAGAGCTTCATCCTCGAAAGCGGAGTCCTTAAGTACCCTCCACCTCAAATTTCTTGGGAAAGCTCTCATACTTGAGCTAACTTTCCGAGCCTCGGCATTTCGATCAAGCAAGCTATAAATCATCCCTTTACGTAAATAAGGCCTAAAATCTTTAGGGATCCTCTTTAATCAACTCCTCATAACTTTTCATTGCTTCTTCCACATTCACTCGCAAGAAACGAATTTGAGCAATGATCAACCTCACATCCCCAGCTTCCTTAGCCCCTTACTTTCCTCCATTGCAATGCCTCGAGCCCCCTGCAACCTCACAATCACACCATCTTTTTCGTCGCAACGATCCATTAGCAAAGCATTCTCAAACAATGCCTCAAAAGATAGAGGATCCAATGCTAAAATATCTTCGAAAACCTCTCTAGATTCCTTAATTTTACCCATTTCACTCGACAACCTCGCCTTCTAGAATTTCCCTCCATTTCAAAGGGTTGAGCTTCGACTGACTTTTCCCGAGAACTTTCAATGTGTCTTCATGTTCTCCAATTCAAGTTTTTTCTCGCAACAACTTCCATAAATTGTCCACAAACTCGGAATTCGATTCCAATAAGTGCGACAATGGTGAAATTCTTCTGACCCACTTTCAATTTCACTCAATTATCAACTTTTTCTTCTTCCACGTAGATTTTTCTACACTTGGTGTTAAAGGTTCCGCCTTTGCCGGCATTTCCTTGAGTTTCGAGGTCATTAAGGTGGTCGAGACCGTTAAAACCACCGTTTTGCGCGTTTTTGAGAGTTGCAGCAAAGAATGGTTTCATTATCGAGGGATTGTGTTGTAATTAGGGAAAAAATTAGCGAGAATGGAGATTTTGGATTTGGGTTTAAGGAGGGTTTTTGAGGAGAGAGAAAATGAAGTTGAGGGAAGAAGAAGCGCTTGTTGGATTTGTGGAAAGGGAGGAATGTGGAGGATATGGCTAAGGAAGAATCCATTTGAGGAGTGAAGGTGTGTTTGGACTTTGCAGGAGAAATGGAGAGAGAGAGAAAGAAAGTTAAAAAGTGAGCTGTATTTTAGGGGGAACAGGAGGTTTTAGCCTTTAGGTGAGATGGGTGGATATTGGCATATCAAGGTGTTTGTTGGTAGCTGGGTAGAAAGGGAAAAAGTGACCTAAAAACTAAAAAAGCGAACAACGCTTTTCAATGGATTTGAGAGGTTGGAAGTTTGCCAAATTGGAGTTAAGGACCCGGTAGCCTTGTCCAACGGCTAGGATAATTTGCACTTCAATGTTGAGTATTCGCTTATTGGGGATACATCGGTGCATTTTGGACCCCAACATTGTAGCCTTTGGAAGCGGTGAACAGACAAGGACAAGGACAACGGAGCTAGCAGTACATCCAGCGTGGTCCGTCATGTTGGACGATTGAGTGGTGGCCAAGCCCAAAACACAGACAATCTGCCGATTTTAGTGTTAGGCTAATCCCAGTCCCGAAGATCTAGGCGTGAACAACCTAGCCAGCCCATGAATTATACCACCTGCTCCTCGTCGTCATCGAGCAAGGTGCACAGCATAAGTGCATAACTGCGCAGAAGGCACACATTTTTATATAACGATGGCCTTTGCAATGCAAAAATCATACTTGTGGGCCTGTGGGTCGCATTGTCTCATGAAACCCCAATGTGGGTTACCTATTCTACAAACTACATGTGGATAGACTTGAGAAATAGGTACTCGATGGCATCATCTTCCAAGTTCAAATCCTCCACCCGCATTGCATACTTACATTGATCACGCAAAACAAATAAATGGAGAATGGAGAAACTTAAGATTGGGAATACATTTTGCATCGATTTGTGTTCTACAAAGTACGGTCCAATAACAACGAATCGGACTACATCGCTCATATACTCCCCCTGTCCCATAATATAGTCTTCACACCTCATTTTTCACGAGAATTAAGGAAAATAGAAGGAGTAATCTTTCTTGAAGCTTTTGTCTTGGAACTAACTCTTTTACTTTCTTTTCCTTTAAATTAAAATAAAAAAGCGATAAATGTTCATTGGAATGGTGTACAACAATAAATAAGGACACATATTTTAAAAGAAATGTAGGGGTATTTTGGAAAGTTTATGTAGAAATGCGAGGATAATTTAGTCCAAATAAATTGATAAAAAAGAAAATAGGCATAACATTTCGGGGACACCCAAAAAAGGAATGTGAGCACTATATTATGAGGACGGAGGGAGTACATGATTCTTTTCGCCATTCTTGCTCCTCAAAATGTAGGGGGAAGAAACAAAGGAAAGGTACATAACAAGATAAACAAAATTAGAACATAACATAAACATCAACCATCGATCATGGTTCAAACTTCCTTCCGTCACTGGTCAAAATTTCCAGTCAGCCAGAGAATCTCGAACTCTACCATCAATTATACTTGCGGTTCTAACTCCTGAGCCACCGACCTAATACAACAATTGACTTTCGGGATCATACCGCCTAAAGCAATCTTCCCCTCTGAAATCATCTTCCTTACCCTGGAAATGTCAATCTCCTTCACTAAACTACCCGGATCATCTTTATTTTCCAATATCCCCGCAACATCGTTAACAAAGTATAAGCTTTTAAAGACCTAATGCATTGCCATCCCCGCTACCCCGTTGCCCATTGATGTTATAGGATTGCTTTTTCTCATCGGCCGCCACCGACGCGATAGCGAATGTGATTATTCTCCACCAAGGGGCGAAGGACAAAGTGGGATCCACAACAGCAACCTCACCCACAAACCCGGAGTTCGCCAGGCCCTGGGATGGTCTTGCCGTAAGGAGGCGGCCATCCATACGGAGAGAGCCCACACCGTGGCCCCCGCCTTATTATGAGAGAGACTAGATGTTTATTAACCTTCCCCACAAGAACCATTGTGACTATCTCCATAGTGGATGCATCGGTGACACGAAGGCCATTTAGGAAGTTTGGTTTAAGGCCAACGCGGTCAAGCCATTGATTGATTTCAGGACCACCTCCATGGACAAAAAATAGGGCGTATGCCCACACATGAGAGAAGTACAAGGTCATTGATTACCGATGCTTGAAGAGACTCGGACTTCATGGTTGCCCCACCATACTTGACAACTATGGTTTTCCTCTGAATTTTTGTAAATATGGGAGAGACTCCGCAAAGGATATCAACTCGGGTCTGAGCAGGAGTAAACTCAGTTACTGATTTATCAAGGTCCAGCGCAAGAGAAGATCTAATACATGGTAAGAAATGAGGTGTGATATTTTTGTTTGCCGGATGGGCACTAGTGAATGGTAAACGGAGCTTAAGGCAGTGGTTCGGGCATTTTAAGGACTTCTCGAGGTAAGAAAGAGGAGGAATTGAGGGTGTTTTTGCAGCAAACATTTTGCTATCCAATTACTGCTTGTGACTTGTGAGATACAGTGAATCAACCCTGCCATCATTAACCAAATAAGGGACCAGTGAGCATACTTCATTAACAAATATCACTTGGATAAATAAAAGTTAGAAATCTCATAGGGCATTTGCTAATGTATACTGGCTGTAGCAGCCTCCACATATACATCTAATAGGGCATTTACCCGCAAGAAAAGACAACTTCAACCACTTGAACTGTAAATGTGCACCTACTGCTATCACCTCACTTAGCGAATTTCATTGCATAGCCCCAAGCTTATGATGATTTCTTCTATTAAAAAAATTTGATATTTGGGGGATTCCTGCCCCCAGAGTCTCTTTGATGCGAAGGTCTAGGCAAAAGCCACCTAATGCACATACCATATAAGGTTCCCTAAACTCAATTGCAATTCTTTGATATCATAAACTCATGGAACATAACCTAATATTCTACAACTCCGCAAATTCTTCCACCATAGCCCTAGTGATCAGAAATGCCTAAAACAGAATCGTTCTAAACATTTTCAGTTCAGAACACTTTTTGGTGGTATATTCGGCTAAAAAAATAGTACTATAATTTTTTACAAAAGGTAGCATATTTATATAAAAATGTGGTAGTATATAAGAACCCAACATATAACCAAATTATCAGTACATTATCATAGTGATGTTTTTGTTCTAATATACTACTTTATTGATTAAATGTACTACTTATCTTACTAGATATACTACTTCCGTTGATAATTCGAACAAAAACTATATGGAATTGTTCTGCATTAGGCAAAGCTCATGATGGCATATTGAAAAAAGTTATTTACAAACTAGGGTTTGGAATTTAAAAAAATCCTAAATCTGACGTTTGGAAACATCAAGTTTAAAAGATTTCTATTACTCCATTTGACAAATATGATTTCTCCCGCAAAAAACTAAATTATTTACAAACTCTGTTTTAATGTGAGCTCGTATACTAGTGAATAAAATTAAAAGATTCTTAATCCTACTTACAAATTACAATATAGAGTAAGATTAGTGCTAAACAAACCTTCAATTTATTGGAATCGTCGAAAATCTTTCAATTTCTTTCGTCGAAAAGTAGCTCGAATTGATGCTGGAAGTACGAAATTAGAAATGGAATGAAAACTAGAATGAGTGGATGAATATGAATGTAGAGTAATCTGTAGAGAGAGATGATGTAGTCGCAGCAAATTCTAGGGATTGGAATTTGGAAAGTTTTAGGGTTACAAACTACTACTTCTATCTTTCTTCTTTTCTCTTTCCTTTTTTTCCTCTATTCCTTTCCTTAGTTAAAATTTTAAAATTGTGGGAATAAACTCTAAAATAAAGTATCTAGCCTCGCTAAAGCGAATCTGAGTCTGATTGACCAACGAGACGATTTAGATACATGGTAGCTCTCATTTCACCAAATTGAACAAAATGAGACTCTTAACTAACGCGTTCTCAAGCTTAAATGCGGAAGATAAAAGGAACATAAGAAATATTATTTATTACCCCCTTTTTTTTTTTTTTATTTGCTACATTGTTAGTTTGGGAAACGAACCACTAACTTGACCGATTATTTCGGTTTTTGTAAAGAAAATACTGCGGCGGTATTGTTAAATTGCCTCAATGCATGTATTCGCGATATCAAATATTTATAATTTTACTTAAACGAATAAGAGATATTGACGGTTAAAAAGGTCTTGAAAGCACACAACAACGTAACGAAAAAAAAAAAATAGGGAAGACTAAATACCTATATAATCCTTTCGAATTTTGTTACTATATATAACTATGTGTTTGTTAATTGTTATTATTTGTTTGCCCAAATTTTGCCACTATATAATTCTCAATTTTAAAGTTATCCGTTCCAAAATATGTTCGCGATACTCATATTTTGTGGCTCTTAAAAGGAGAAGGCCGTAGGGTAAGCGTACCCCTCCCTCTAAAGTACCTCTAGTCACAATCGAATCTCCAACGAGTACACTCCTTTTCTATTAAGCCAGGCTTAGCTCAATACGAGCACGGTCCAAAGTCTACTCAGCTATAATGTGTATAATATAATCTACTCATTGGAAATTTTGTGACTGAACTTTAAGGTAAGTCGGGTAAGACAGTACTAATCTCAGTAGTGTGTAGACTTGTACAAAAGGATATTTCTGGATACAAACGTCACTTTCACGAGTGAGCTTATCACCAATGTACTAGGAGCCATATAATCACTCAGATCTCATGAAAAACCCATTTGATAAAACGTCTACAACTTAATACAACTCTCTATAAGGTCATCATTAAAGCCATGCTCCTGTACAATATCCTCAAAAAGGAGTATAGCTGGCTAGCTGCATAGGAAAAACCTGAGGCATTTTAGATGAGTTACAAGAAGTCAAGAACATCATCTACTTGCAAAGTTGCATATATACAGAGCAGTTTACCAAAATATTAACACCAAAAAGTTTTCGGACATGGCTTTTCCAGGACCATCTATTTTTTCTTGCCCTTCTTCTTCTTGTTGCCACTTTTCGGCTTTTTTGCTTCCTTTCCCTTGGTTTCTATCTTGACTGTCCTCTGGCTGCTTTCCCGGAGCAACAACTGAAGAATCAACTATCTGACCCTCCTCGACAGATTTGGTATCATCACCAGTCTCAGCATTTCCTTGATCTCCTAATTCTGGAACACTTCCCTCATGATTATCCGGAGTAGAAGTTTTCCAATCAGTTTGAGGAATCAGCGGACTCAGGAAATACTCAAATACCGATTTTCCTGATAGCAGTCGTTTTAGCACTGTCTTCCGACCAACAACATGCTATCTTTCAGCTGTTGTCCACTGCAAAAACAACATTCACTCGCAAAAAATAAGTAAATAACCATGCAGAGAAATGTGGTTTAAAAGCTAATCAGAGTAAACTAAGCAAGTATTAAGTTCGGGAAGGAAATATTTTGTTGGAAAGGTGGTTATCTTAAGCGTGAAAATGTGTTGTTTTTCTCACAGATGCAAATTGGAAAAACTACTTTTCCAAGAAAATGTGTATGGACATGCATTTTTTTCTCTTCATCTCTTACCGTCCTTTTTGTCTTCTCCCACATTCATCCATTTCCCTCCGTTTAATTTTATATCTTCTCCAACATTTTTCTTAAGGCACCAAACAAATCCTAATTTACAAGTGTTGCGACCATTTTCCATTGAAAATACTTTCTCGTCCAACCAAATAAGCCCAAACGAAGTGTTATACTATGTTCCACAAGGCACACCCGGAAGACAAGGCTAGAGAAGAAATCACATCCCCAACTAGAAAAAGAGAAGAAAAGTCATCGACTCTGCTAGAAATTTGAACAAACCTTGAATCTAAGGCTGCCTCCAACAGCCGTAACTCAAGAAGCTAGGCAATGCACCTTCTCTCCTAAAAAGAACTTGTGCTCATCATCAGTAGTGTGCATCATTTTCCCAATGGCATGGTTATTGCGGTTGTCATCAAGTTCTATGTGTGTTGTTCGGTCTGCATTTGTAGGGAAAACAATAAAGTAGCAAGTAAAATAAAGACCACAAAGTTAAGCATAAGGTACTGTTGCATATACCATATGTTATCTTGAACTCTTCATTTTATCTCGGTGACCCATGTTGGACCCTCGACAAAACAATTCAGCTTGTACCAAATTCACGGATATTTATCATAAAAAAAGCCAAACCAAACACTTAGACAAGTAACATAGTCCTAAAGTACTTAAATTACCTTAATCTTTGGGGCATTTGACAAAAAGATTTGCCTACTTTCCTCATTTTCTTCTCAACCAACTTGAACACATCAAAAACTTCCCAAACATTCCCGTATTGGAGCTCAATACATCCTTCATTCTTCTTTTGAGGAAAACTAGTGGAATCGTAACTAACTGCACTAACTCTATCTGGACAAGCATTCACCTTATCCGGAAATAGGATTCTCAGCAACTCTTCTTTACTCTGGTCAACAATATCCAGATAAATGGCACCCCTACAGGACACTCTTGTAAGATTTTTCCAGTTCGTACAACCACCAGGGGGATCCCCCAATTGCACTCAGCGCTTCAGCAACAGCATTGCTAAAGCCAACCTTGTGCATTTTTCGTAGGGCATTTGAAAATGCGTGCGGTAATTGCTTAGAAATTTCGTTCCAGCTTAGCACATCTAGAAGTTCTATCATATAGTTACTGGAATTCAGATGAAGCAAGCACATCAAAACAACTAGTCTAAGAAGCAACACTGGGAAATGTTCCTTTGCATTAATGCCAACTTTTTCACCCATTGCACAGTTTCATGTTTATTCATGAGAAGCTGATGAAGTATGCGAGCCAAAAGGCAATAAGTGTCTCGCAAAACATAGACTTATCACCAGCAGGCACCAAATATGTACCGAGGTCGGCTTTCCACTCAAGATGATTAAACCATTCAACAAGAGATGACCTAGTCATCAGTACGCAGCCCCGAAACTCCAGAAGGGATAACATTAGTCGGTCAACAAGATACAAGAAACAGCTAGGCAATATGTAATTTTTTGTCCTCCAATTGGCATCATAAACATTCCTTAGAGCTCTATAAAGCGTGCAAGCAAGGGCTCCGCCTGTTGAGCTTGAGCTTGATCTTCAGTACACTGAGAGACGACCTGAAGAAGTTGTTTCCAGGGAGAATCATCATCAAGTCTTCTCAGAACCACTTGTGAAAATTCAATTTTACCTTTAGGAGATCCGAGCAACACCATGGCTACACACCCAAGTTGCCCATATGTTAATATATCTGTCCCTTGAACATTATTTACTAAGACGACTTCTAGTATTTTCCGAGAAATCTCTGTCTCTCTCAAAAACATAATGTTTTGGCTCGCTGATCTTCTCCAATCAAGAGGAAACACGCATTTAAAATATTCTCCTACTGAAACATCGACGTATCCCTGCAGCGACTTTACATCCTGATACCTCTGCTTTGAGGGGTTATGGGAAGATAGCATCTGCGCAACTTCATAAATATGAAGAATTAACCTAGCTATTATAAATTCTGAAAAGAAGCCTTCCAAGCATTCTTCCGAAGTGCTTCAAGAGCATTCAACACTCTCATGCCAGTGGATAGTAACTCCATGGACCAATGGTTGTGGGCAGCAGCTTTCAAGTACTCTATATCAACACTTACCAACTTTCCAAACTTCACAAAAGAACTTTTGTCAACCTCCTTCATCCACTCAGCATCAGGGTACAGACAAACATAAATTGTTCCCATACTAATAAACAGCTTTCGAACCCCAAGGTAGTTTAAGCAGAATTCTCCAAGTTCGGCAAGATCACTAGCTTCATTAACATCCACTGCCTCGAGAAACTTCAATATTCTCAAAACAGTCTCCTTCCACAAGTTCCACGTGTAAATTAGTGTTTCAACAGAGACCTTGTTTCGAGAAATCCTTTCTAGATGTGACTCGGGCGAACTACCTATGATGTCACTTTCCTGCTCATACTTCAAAACATCAACTTGAAGCATCAAATCCAGGATTCTTCTGGTCGATAGTATCTCCCCTCTCAGATTTCTATGAGTTTGAGAAATGATCAAAAATTCTTTCAGCTCAGCCAGTGAATAGTTTCTGTTCAACAAAATCAAGCTATCTGTACAAACCGTCTTATAAAGATCACGTGGCTCATCAATATGAGCAGAGGCTTTAGCTCTCAGTAGCAGATCCTCCATCTGTGGGAATTTCTTTAATGGCCAACCTTTACCATCATCCCAAAGACAACCAGCAAGAGCGTACCATAGAAAAAGTTCACATGCTTCTTTAGAAAGCCCGCCTTTTAGCATTAGATCTGCCTCAAGTTGAAGTTCCCCTCTTTCCCTTGCAATGTCAGCAGCCTTCAAGAAGTTTCCCAATTCTACCTCCAAATCCAGAAGCTCATCAAGGCGACCCACTTTCTTAAGGAAGGTTTGCATAGACTCCTCTGAACTAAAAAGCCTTTACAAATTTCATCATTTTTATCTTATCATCCTGCTCATGCAAAGAAAGAGCACAATTTTCTAGGAAGACTTGTTCGATCATGTCCAATCCTACACCAATTTCCTGGTGTTTCCAATATTGAATATACTGCAGGCCTAATTCATACAACTTCCCTTTTGTGCAAGACAAAAGGCACTCTGAGAAGAGATTACATGTAGCATATACCTCAGCAGCGCGCTCATAATGCCCAGCAAAGGTGAAACATTCACAGGCTTTTATAAGATCCGACTCCTTACCTTGCTCAAGATATATTATACCTGTGGAAAAAATTTGTAAACTCCAAAGCATCATAGGGACAATCAAACAGGAAAACAATCTCAAGAAAAAATTATAATTTGATTCCAAAGCAATCAAATCCAGAAACAAATATCATTGTTGAATTAAAACATAGATCATTAGCAACTTTGATGCAATTCTTAACACCCAATAAATCGTATAAGGTGATGTTCAATACATACCGACAATGTATATACAAATCATAACCTAATGAGCAAAGTAAACAAGATAAGAGATTTCAACGTAGCAGTGCTGAGTTCTGGCTTCTTAATCTTCTATCAAAATCAGCAGTTTGTTACCTTTTACTATTTACAGTTATAAGTAACGAGTAATATATTTTACAGCTCTATGCCTCTATACTCAAGTAGATTCCAACAATTCCTGATTGATAGCTATCTAATTTCCCCTCCTTCCTCAACCAAAATTATCTACCTATTAAACTACAAGCAATGAAAAAAATCAAACTCTAAGCCATTATAAATCATGGTTAGTTAATTATGTGCTTGAATGATAAGTCCATACGAAGACAAAGTGAAACCTTAACAATCTTGTTTTTTGAACTTGTAACCACATCATCAGAAAAATAGAATCAATTTTTGCAGATTCAATATTTCTTAAGTTTCAGATAATTTCTGCCGATAATTATAAAACGATATCACAACTCCTTGTTCTCCACTTCAAAATTTTGACAGTCTCTAATAAAGGATTCAGCATAAACATTGTCCTTTTAATTAGTAGTTTAAGCCTGTATAACTTGTGCCTCTCAATCCCCAAAATTGGCAGGAAAATCCTACAAGTAGTGTTTTTAAGCTATTAAAAAAAATCTACTTTTCATACTATCATCAAAACCCTCCAAATTTAGGCAGCATAAGTAGAAACAGAAAACTACTATAAATGGCAGCAAGTAATATACAAAGCAAAAAAAGCATACCTGCTCTGTCAAATTCTTTCAACTCATAGAAGCAATCTGCAGCTTTCCGATACACGTTTATGCTTTCGAAAAGCTCAGCAGCTTGTCTGAGAATGCTGGAAGCCTCTTCAGGATTTAATTCATAAGTTCGACCAGCTGCTGCCTTTAACCCTGCAGCCTTAGCATAAATTTCCCAGTGCCTATCCCCAGCTCTTTCGAAGCACATGGTTGCCACCTCATAGTTTTCCACTGCCAGCAACTGCAGATGAAACCAAGAATCACCATTATGTCAAGAGAAGAAATACAGATCATCATTATGTCAAGAGAAGAAATTGGATATTGTTTTTACTACTGGAAAGGGAGAAATAATTGCTAACAGAAGTTTGAAAGAAACAGAGTGAGGAAAACCTTCCTTCCCCGCGCTTTCCATTCCTCTGGACTGCTCGCAACTTGCATAGCACGTGCAAGTGAATCATCCAATTGTCTGACCTGAACCGCACATAATTTTTTCCAGTAGTCAAACATAGGTTTTGAAACATCCTCTTTGTTCTCACAAATCCATAATCTTTGTCGAGTACGAGTGATAGCAACATATAGCTGCTTCAGCTCAGAGCATAAAACATTGTGCTTTGCGGCATTAAAATGGGGAAAAGACGGCTGCAAATTTGAATCAAGCATATCCTGCATCTTCATAAACTCGTATATGACTCTCCAGTGATTTTTCAACGGCGATGACCCAAAGAAATTGTACAGGAGGACATCCTATAAAGACAACGAAATAAAATTATAACCCATATTGGCTTTTCATCAATTTTTGATGCGAAGCATAGGTTTACATAGATATTCTATATTCATTTACCTGAAACTCCAACCCTTTGCACTCAACAATTGTTAGCACAAGAGCATGTTTACCGACATAGCTTAGTATTTCTTTACGAACACAATCATCCCGTACAAGTATCACCTGCTCAGCTCCAAAACCAACAAGATTACTACCACCCATATTTCCAGCATTGCCAAAGATTGTGACAATAGCATTCTCATCTGATCCAGACTCCAACAAAATTGGAGCCTCTCCAAAAATGAGACTATTCTCGGGGGGTAAAATGTCAATAGAATGAGGAAAGAAATGATAAATGAGTTGAATAACACTGTGTCCTAACTTAAGTATACCAGCATGGGTACGAAAATTCTGGCTCAAATGAAAAATTGGAGAAATCTGTCCTCGTGTTTGGCTTCCATTGGCCACATCATTTCTTTCACTCATCAAAAACTCCTTGTAGAACAGACATCTGACATCCTGAAACCGGAAATCGATTCCCCGTGCAATTGTCTGAGCTGTATCACCAGAAAAAACAAATCCTTCATCCACATTTCTGCACATATATTTAAACAGAGAGATCTGTCGCATAGTCAAGTCCTGAACTTCATCTATATAAACGAAATCAATAGCATCACCAACATATCTCTCACGTTTGAGCCGTCGATGAAGATCATTCACAAAATCAGATAAATCAAATTCTCCTCTTTCTGCTTTCATCTTCTCATAAGTCAAGAATATGTCATATATCAACTCCCTCTTCTGCCGGCTTAAAGTTGATGTTCGGCCTGCAGACAGATAAAGATAATCCTTCAGGCTAAGCTTACCATCATTAGTATCCCCCTACTTGGAGACCACCTTTAATGATGGAAATTATCTCTGTAAAAACTCTAGACGAATCAAGCTTCTTGGTAAGCTGTGAATTGAAGTGGGGCCAGTAGAACAAATTAAACTTCTCATAGTCAACCTCTTTCCTTTTCATAATGGAAGTAGCAGATGTACTAGTATTTCCTCCGTATGAATGATTTACTTCATCATAAAATCTTTCGAAGTATGATATACCTAATGTGCCATCAAGCATGAGTAAGAACTTGTTAAAAGTTAGCACAAGAGGGTATGACTTCGGAGGAACACCAGTAAAAGAGTCCGAGATACCACTAAACTGATCACTGTCATCAATATCATCAACATCAATGGGGACATTTGCCATAGAAGAGCTCTCATTGCGAACAAAACTGCAGGGTGACCAAACATTAGCATGCAGCACACCTTTGATACACAAAACAACAATAAGACTCTGTATAGAAGTTCTAAGGAAACAGCTAGTGAACCTTAAAAGTAACATTGGTAAGAATTGGTGGTGGGATGGAGAGACAGAGATATATGAATGACTCTCTGCCATATCTCTAGAATTAAAATATATCTATTATATAGACTTCAAACAATGAATATCCAAAAAAACGAGAGAACAAACTCCATAATGTACCTTTTCAGACCAGAAACATGATGTTTAATGGCATAACAAAGTTTTGGACTAACTGTCACAAAAAGCTGGCGTAGAACATTTGCACTCTCAACATTCTCTTCAGTGGGGGTAGCATTTGCAATAGCGGCATCTCTACTTACTTCATCAAGGCCTTCAAGAGCCATGTGGTGCAGTTGTTCTTTCTGAAACAGTTTCATGGTTAACACAGTTGTCTTTCCAGTACCAGATCGTCCTAAGATAAAGGAGCTTTTGGGTGGATAATTATTTGCCGCTCCCTCATCCGTTACTTCAAAGGGTAAGTCCAAAGTTTTACCATCAGAATCAGACAACAGGTGACCTACTATACCCGCAGATAGGGAGTAGAACTTCATTAACAACAAGCTTTCGCTAACATTAGCATTCTCAGCATAATTTGTGCCATCCAAATCACCATCACAAACACTTGTTGATTCAGCATAGTTGCTCTTCAATCGGACAATATCAATTGAATGGCTCCAAGTCCTTGGGATCTCTAGCTCCCTAAAGGCAGCCAAAATGATTATAAGAATGAGGATTAACTATAATATTTAATCTTACCTTCGTTTTTGACACTATTCACATCATCTACTTCGACCCTCCCTGTATTATGTATACTTGTGGAAAGATATAGTCGTGTGGGATCTTTTAGATACATCTCAATATGTATCTTCATAAATCTACTTTTTTTTCAATTTTTAACTTGTGCACATTTTATTATGTTAATACTCAAAGTTGTGCATGACAAACGCGCATAGCCCTTTGGAAGCAAATATTATGAAATGGAGGAAGTCTCTCTCAAGAAACAAGGCAAAAGTATCCATTTCAAGAAAATAGAGAGAAAAAAGCATACCCCTCAAGACTACGCTCTTTGCAATGACGCAAGAAATCATCAGTGAAAGCTCCATATATGTTATCAAGTCTCTTAACCAGCTTTGTTACATCTTCCAGTGGCACAACATCCCAGATCTTCAGCACTTGGATGTATCCAGATTCTTTTACAATGTCATTCGTACATATAATGTAGCGACCTTCAACTTTGTATTGTTTCACAATTTGTATACTGCTCTCGCAGACAGGATCAGTTTTGACTTTCTTAGGCCGCCAGCCATTTGATAATTTCACAAGCAGATTCATCACTGACTTCTTAGCCCGGGTAGATGGAAGCTTTGCAAAGCTTTTCACGAAATTGTCACTAAACATAACCTTTGACAACACAATGGAGGAAAGCATATTATAAACTGCGCTGATAGAACCTCAACAAATATGGATGATGAAAATGTCAGCAGAAAACTAAAGTGAGCATTACCTTCCACCTGGCAGTTTTAAAAAGCATACTATCCTTATTGAGTAATTCATCAAGTTGATTTAGCTCCTTCTTAATATCTATCATGGCTTCAGTCAAGCTCTTATCTTCATCAGCATTGAAAAGACAGAGACGCTCCCTAGCATTGAAGACTAATCTTTTCCAAACTGAATCGCTTCTAATTAGAGTTTTTCGTTCCCCGAGTACCCAAAGACAGTGCCTGTGCATAAATTAGATTTTTAGTCAAATGTCTAAACAGGAAAAGTTAGCCACAAAAAAACAAGGAAAAGATTGAGCAACACAAAATTCAGAGTCACACCTTCCCCTGGTGAGAGCCACATTCGAACGTTCAGAACTTGATATAAACCCCACATTTCCAGAAGTATTAGATCTTACTGTTGATATTATTATGACATCCTCCTCCCCGCCTTGAAATCCATCAACAGATTTCACCTGCACTCCAAAATTGTCGAGGTTTTCATACCTTCTCCCTAGCATCTCTTCAATGGCCACAACTTGTGCAGCATAGGGTGATATTACACCAACAGAAAGCCTTTTAGAGGCTTTAGACATGTGGCGCCATGCTGTAAAACAGATCGAATTTCTGATCACTCAACTAAACTACAATACATGTTTATCAGCATTTATAAAAAAGCCCAACCTAGAAGGCGTTGACCTCTTAGAAAAATAAGTATTAAAAAAATAAGAAACCTTAGGACGGTAGACATAACAGCTCGAGGAAAATCTCTACTTGTTAACTGCCTCCTGAAATTAGCTCTAAAGGGCTCGTGAGTCACACTCATGAGTTCTTTCTCAATCAGTCTGACGGAAAAAACTCTTCACCGGCAATCACTAAATCTCCTACTATCTTTTCATTGTAAAAATTGTTCCAAACTACACTCCAGATTCTTATCTAGTACTGCACCTTTAAAACAAAATGATATACCACTAAGGCAATATGATCAGCCCAAAGTATCAAAACATACCCTTGTGGAGATTATGCAAGATTTTGGCCACAACTGCAGCCTCAACCATATTTCTCAGACTACGTCCATCATCATCAAGTTCCTCCCGTCCCTCAGAGATATTTATGAAAGAATAAGGCCCATACATCAGCCCGGGAAGATACTGTCTCTCATAGCTCTTACGCCTAACGCTAGGGGCATCCAGAATTCGCTTAAAATAGAATTCTTCATTAGGAAATGAACTTATTGCAGGATGCATTCTGTACTGCATATCCAAGAGGTGCTTTGGCCAACCCAACAAACTCAGCCTTTGAAATAAACTTTGTCCAAAACCAGCATCCTTAGATAGCTGCAAAATGAAATTTTTTTCTGAAGATCAAATTGTGTCTGAAAGTTGCAAAGAAAGGAGAGCAACAAGTGCTTGGGGAAAAACATACATTACTATTAACCATTGCTGGCAATTGGCACTCATCCCCGAAAAGAATAGCATGCCGTAGACCAGGCAGTTGCAAGGGTATTGCTGACTCACATTCCTTCAATTGTGCAGCTTCATCTATGACCAAAGACTTAGTGGTTCCATTGGTGTAGTATAAAGCTTATAAGAGCTCGATGCAGTACAGAAGATTAATGATGCCATCTGGAAACAGAGCTCTGTTATAGATTCTCTATTCATAATATTAGGAAGGTTGAGAACACCAAGAGATCGATGCAGATTTTTTAAGACGGAAATGCATTTTCTCCTCTTTGCCAAAAGCAGAGAAATAACGTTGGGGCCCACCCTATGCACAAGAGAGTCCTCAACTTCGCCAGAAGAAAAAAGTTCCAACAGACCATCAGAACCCAAATCAATTTGAGGCAACAACTTTTCAAAGGAATCAAGCAGATCATTGAGAATTATCATGTCTGCAAGATTATGTTCACCAATGTAACTTTTCGAGACATGAGTGCGGAAGATAAAAATACAGCGCCTGACTGGTTCCGCAGCAGCCTTGAACCGGTTTGTAAAGAAAGCAAGAAATGATTCAATCCGTTCTGTAGCATCAACATCATGAACGCCTTGTTCCCCTCGTCTTAATCAACTCATTTTCCAAGAATACATCGTACTGAGAAACACAATCCTCAAGAAAATTTGACAAGGATGGGAAACAACTCCTCCATCCAGTTAGGGGGGCAAAACACTCTGCTAGCCTCTTGACGCGATAGTCCAGATATATATCTTCTATATCTAGCCCTACTCTTAGCCTTTCTTTATTTCCAAACAAGAGTATGTCTCCCAAACAGTCAGATGTTTCTCCCGAATCCCTTGAAGAAGGGTTCATAATTAGCTCCAAAAGACGGTTAGCTACTTCAGTGATGGCAACATTTGTTGGGGCACATATCAGAGTTCTGACGTTCATCTTCCTGAGGAAAAATAGTAATGTACCAAGGGTTTTTGTTTTGCCTGTTCCTGGTGGCCCCCAGACAAGTTGAACTTGAGACATGTGCTCGCATTGCATTGCTTGCAGTGAAGCTAAAACTGCCTCGTACTGCGAGGGGATTCAGACTTGAAGATATTTGCATACAAAGGTCTTCAGACAAGAACCCATTATGAGTGGAGCCACAAGGATTATGACATCCTTCATCCTGCAATCCACACATTATATTTCAGTTCAAAAGACTTGGTTCTTAAAAACAAACGATATAGTTCAGATGCTTGCTATAAAGGCCATGTCGACTTGATTGTTTAACTACAGCTAATATCTCAGATATTATGTACATAAATGGCACTTGACATAATCACTGGTGCAAGTTTAGAGAATCCCCTCAGCTCACACCTCCTCCTGGGAAGGGGTTTGTTACCAAACAAGTTTATGGTAGATGGCATGCATAAGCTAGAAAAAGCACAAGAATATTTATATACTATGCTATTATTGTTAAATTACTAAAGGCAGTTAAATGAAACTAAGCTCGAAAGGTCTCACAATGCATTACTCTTTGATGCTAGTCAAAATGACAAAAATATAAAAATAATCCACTCAAACAAACCAGAAAACATAATCACACGATGATACCTATCCAAAACTTACCGCCAATCTATTTTGCAGAACTCCTTGAATGATTCTCATATTTTTAAACATGTGCAGGGCATTCCATATTCTTTTATTTGTGGTGCTATTCCTCAAGAATACCAGAAAAAGAGAGCTGTAGCTGTCATCTATCTCCCCAATGTCTCGTGATGCTTTCACTGTAAAAGAGGTTGATGAAGTGTTGTCATCTACCTCGTCCTCTGAGTTATCCTTCAAAGTTTTCGTTACTGATGCCAAAACCCATGTTTGGGCCAGCACTTGCAAATCATATAATGTTTCAGGCCGAGACTTCACAAGGACAAAGATATCACCAGGCAATGTTTTGTATGGCTCCTTGCCTCGGTCATTGAACCTGTTTCTCCATTCATCTATTTGAACATCGTACAAAAGTGATCTGTCACGTCGGATTTCATTATAAGACACTATTTCAGCATATGGTGCCCTTGATATTATCTCCAAACTTGAACGAAGATCAACCCGTGTCTCTTCTAGTAGAGGATAAACATAAGAGCGGAAATACTCCAGTATTGTCTGAAATGAATCCGGAATCTTCATGACCTGAAAAGCATTGAATACTATGGATTTGAACGAATAAGTCAAAGCAAATATTCCATTATTCTGACAATAACCCAATGTTCAGACTTCAGAAGGTTAAAAAGCAGTTCATAAGTAAGATCCCACAGTCAAGGTACTCTCCACTAACTGATCCATAATGATAAGAGGAGAGCACTGAAAAAAAAAACAGAAGCAAAATCAACAATGTGCATATAACTTTTGGTCCAAACACAAGGAAATTCCAGATTTAGCATTAAGCAGCTTATAGAGCCTCTTACTATGTGGAGCTTACTTGAAGAGGCATACAAGACAATTAGGTAATCCGTTAACACTCTAACATATCCATCATAGTGAGTCCACCAAAGTGCAATCGTAATTTCTTCCACAGCAGTAATAGAGATTTTTGTAAAGAGATCAAAAGGATATGCTAGAGGAAGGAAGAGAAACCCTCATAGATTTTTTTTTTTTGAGGTAAATCATGGACAGTATTTAAACAAAAGCTGTAGCCTAGATAAGTCCTAACTCCTAATAGAGAAAGCACAATGATCAAACCTTACCAACGTCTGTAAGGTGAGCCTACATTCGGACTTATAGAACACAGAATGTTAGCTTCGTCTTAAGAAATTCTGAAGCCAACAAACGGGAATTTAACATGAATATGATACATAATGTTCTTTGAAAAAATCTGCTTGACAGATTATCTGCTAAGATGAAACCAAGAGCTTACCATGTGCTAGAGGACAGTTCCCAGTTCTCCTAAATATAACTGTTTGCTTTGTGGCTTCTATTGCATGCTTTCTTAAAAAAGGCTAGAGCAAGAAAAAAAAGGCCCTTGAACATTCTCAATAATATTCTTGCACTTGAAAACTTCCTTTAACGGAGATAAGAGTTATGCATGGTGAGATAATAAAAGCTTTGGCCAACAGAAACCTTATTGGATCAATACTTTATTATCTCATATTTATGAATTAAACTAACTGGACTGAGGTGAGGATCAGGCGGCTTAAAGACAGTGGCAACATCAAGTCTCAGTTGCCATGTAACACCAGTTTGCAGATAGTTTGCTCTAGTATTTTAAAATCTGGGAATGATGCCTTAAATAACTAATTACACATGAAGAATTATTGACAACCAAACAGACAATCTAGATTCTGAAAATTGCATTTCTGCATACCCAGAGAGTGATTGGTAATTTTGACTTCCATATAAAGATGAACAAAGTTTGTAAATCAAAATACAATCGCGATTTTCCTTCTTTCATACTAAAAAAACGATACCCTGTGTGTGACAACCACATGGGTTCAATTCTTGCCCTTTGCAACGTGGGATCCCTAAATTCCCTACTTGGGATCTTCATTTTACCTTAAAACAAATTATTATTTAAAAAAAGATATCCAAACAACTTAAAAGTCGTAATTAAAAGTTTGGACTTTCATGTAAAGATGAACAAAGTTTGTAAATCAAATGACAATTCCGTAATTAAAATGAAACTATTATACAGTCGTGATTTTCCTCCTTTAACATTAAAAAAAATATTCAATCAACTTTAAAATTCTTAAAGTTGTATTTAAATAATAATTTTTGAACATACTCGAAAATATGAGATATATCTTATTATTATGTACATCTCAGAGATGAACTGGGGCTCTGAAAATCATAGAAATCAAATCCCCTACATAATTACTACCCACCAAAAAAATCACATCATGATCACACAACGCCATGCAGTCTAACCACGACAAATTTAAAAACATTACAAATTTACAATATAATAATGTAATTGAAGTTACGGAAAAAACAGAAAAGCAACAAACATCAAATACAAAAATTCATGTCAAGCCACAAAATCTTCAAACTAATCTTTAACCATATCAGTAAAAAAATGAAGAGAGAGAAAGAGAAAAAACCTTCTCACTGTAAAATTCATCATTGAAGATGTCATTAATAGACCATGAAAACACCTCATCAAGGAAACTAGAATCTCTAGCAATTCTCTCACTTATCTCAGTTGATAAAGATAAACCCTCCATTATAATCAACCAACTGCACCAAAAATCACCAAACCATCAATAACCCAGAATGCTAAACATATATAAAAACAAAACCCATATTTTATAATTAAAAAAAAATTAAAAAAATTAGAGGGTTTTTTGTTTTCTTAACTAGAAAGGAAGAAAATAGTACAAGCACCCACTAAAAAAAAGTGAATCACAAAAGTTTGCAAAAACAGTAACAGAAAACCCAGAAGAGTAAGTAATGTAGTGAGAAAATTGAAGTTAAAAAGACATTAAACAGGATTTTATGATATGGGAAATTCATTAAATTGCTTATATAATTACATGTAAAAGGTAAATTATGTGGGGTTTAGTTGCTTTTTCTTTATAAAATTGACTTAGCGTTGATTTTGCATTGACGTTGATTTTGGATAAAAGGAAGATAATTACTGTAATGAAAAGTAGTAGTCCTAGAGTTCTAGAGAATATTAATAAATGATTTAGGAAATGATGATCAAAGATGAATAATTAGTGGATGAAAATTGGAAAGTTTGGGTAATTAAAGAAAAAAATAAGAAATTAGTACGAACCGTCAAGAAGCACCAATAGTAGCACGTTGAGTGATGTTGTTAGACGTTAGTAGCTGAATTACGTCCCCTAGGAGTAGTAGGAGTGTGTACACTGTACAGTGTATAGACTATAGTGTTAATTTTCCCGCTATTTTATAGACTTCTTGTGCACGCCTTGACGATTTATTGATACTCGGAAGTTGTAAGTTTTTTTTTGGGTAATTAGCAATATTCAAGTGACACCTAAACTTTTCATTACATGACATTCCAAAAATTTCATTTCATTTCATCCAAATGTTTCTTTTGGGGTTTATGTGTGTGCGATTCAATTAGGCATATTTCAACATGAAAAAATCATTTCGTAATTAGAGCTGGCAAAAATTGACCCAACTCGTCAACCCACCAACTCAATCTGAACCTAACCCAATAATAACGAGTTGGGTTAAAATTTTCAACAATCCCTTTAATTAAATCTACCCAATCCATTTAATTAAACAGGTTGGCTCAGGTTGAAATTTCCAACCTTAATTCAAGCCATATAACTCGTTTACTTATATGGGTCGGGTTCGGGTTGGGTCGATCAGTGACCCGCTTATTTTTCCATCTAAAAAACCAAATTTTCAAGTTAAATGAATAATAAAAGAGTTGTATTGTATTTGGATTTGTCTTCTTGTTATATATAGACTCTTTGTACTTCGAAGTTCTTAATTAGAATGCATGTGAAGTACTTAAGTAATTACTAATCATGTCGCCATTAATGAAAATTGAAAAATGTTATTAAATGGGTTAGTGGGTCGATTTCAAGTCGAAATATTTATAATCAGGTTGAGTTGGGTTGAGAATCCCAACCCGTATAATTAAAGGTTGTGTTGGGTCTAGGATCTTAACTCGTTTAAGTAAACAGATCAACCGGAACCCAACCCATATCGATCCTATAACGCCCCAACTTCTAATCAACATCATTAAGTTAATTAATCATAAAATAGCAGCGGGACCTAGATAGTCGGCACGTTACTGCCAACTTTCCATTTGGAACATACAAGGCAAACATAATTTCATAACTTTAAACATATTATAACATGAAAACATAGTAATTATCCATCATTAGTACTCTTAATTAATAAATACTTAGTTACCGAACAAATTTCGACATTAACTTAAATTATAACCATAAGAGTTTACATAAGTATAGATACTATATTACTCCTCACCTGCTACGTCATTCCGTCATCCCCATCAGCACCTAAAACATAAAACAAACGTCGTGAGCCGAGGCGCCGTAACATACTACTCTAACAACATAAATTCATTTCAACTCATTTTATTTATAAACGGGGAGGATAGAAATAGGTAAAACTATTTCACAAACACATCAAGTAATATAACATTATCTTGTTTATCATGTTCATATTATCTGGTAACTTAGCTAGTACAACGGAAAGGACGTCTCCTCAAAAGATAGTAACATCGTAAACGAGAGACAGCGACCCGAGGACAATAGTCCTCACAAATGGGAGGTGGCGTTAATGCCCAAAATGTAGTAGTGTGGTACCACCCTAAGACATTAGCAGTCACAAAACAGGAGGAGGTTACCGACCGAAAGGTACGTGCACCACCCAGGATAACAGTATACTATCAAGAACTGTCTTTCACTTGAATTTATGATGTTTCATCTTTTTTAAGCATATCTTAATCATAATAAATAATTATATCCCTTTCATTTCATCCATAATATAACATCATATATATTCTTTCATAGCTAAGTGGCGCTTAAACCTCATATTTGTTCTAATTTTCCTTTATTAATAATCTAATAATTAGGCCAATCTTACGTTCTTATATTAATCCATCATAGTACTAATGTCATTACTCAAATTACCCTTTTTAAACATAGAAGTCATATTTAGGGACATAATAATAATTAATCTTGATTTATACATCATGTGTAATAGCTTGTGAATAAGGTTTTCATATTCTAATTATTCCAACTATAAGTGCTTATTACTAAATGAATATACAATAACTAAACCAACAATATGACAATATTATTATCTCTAAATCTTAACATGATTTTCAATTTAAACTATTTAGAGAGATTCATTATCGTCAACAAAGAACTTGTTTATGCTCAAAATTCAAGATTACAACTAAACTAGTATGATTTTTATCATTATTCTAGTTACCCAAATATCATCATAATTAATAATTAAATAGTTGTTATGAGCTCATGAACGACTATTAAGTCATCATACAACTTAAGTATTCCTAATGTTTATTCATAAATTTCAGATTACAATAATTAATGGTTTATTAGTTTAACATAACTAAAACCAGTTTAGTCCATAATATAAAATTAGCTCAACTAAATAACTAAGTGAAATAGTTTTTAGGCCCAAAACTTAAATTAATTAACAAGTGTTGGTATAGTTGGCTTTAAATTAAACTACATAAACCAAAAATCAGGAAATTAATAACGAGGTATTATGATCTATACAGGTGGCATTCGTGGTGGTTCCTAGCAGAAACAAGAAAAACTCGGTTTTTTGTTGTGATTGTATGAGTGATTTTCATGGTTATTTATAGGTGAATTTAGGGAACAAGGTCTGAGTAGAGATGGGAGATAATTGGTGAGTTAAGACCTTGGGCAACAAGGAGATTTTGGGGCAGCAGCGGGTAGGTGACAAGCTCCAAGTTTATGGTAGAAGAGAGGAGTGAGGGAGGAAGAAAAACAGGGGGTTGCATGTTTTTTTTTTTTTTGTTACTCCAAT
The DNA here is from genome assembly GCA_947648045.1 of Beta corolliflora. NCBI lineage: Eukaryota > Viridiplantae > Streptophyta > Magnoliopsida > Caryophyllales > Amaranthaceae > Beta > Beta corolliflora. The sequence continues at coordinate 24,926 of CANSZD010004139.1, forward strand.
ACATACATGTTCCAATACATACATGTTATTTAGCTATTTATTATTATAATTTAACTTTCTTAATTACTTAATTACACAAGTTTTAAAGTTTCGGAATATTACAGACTCATTGTTAGCCCTAAGTTTTATACTCCTTGATATTGATAGTTAATAATGTTGTCGCTGCGAGGGGAAAAGAATTTCGACTGATTATTCAAATGTTTTTTTAAGGGGGGAGGGGTTAAGGACAAGTTAATAGTTCAATGTATGTTCAATTATGCACCACTTTTTAACAATGATTGTTTATAATATGACATGAATGTTAACTTATAGTTCTGGCCTTTGGGGTTGAACAATATCATAAAATGCGGAACAATACGAATTTTTTGAATGATCATTTAGTAATTAAATACTAAATAATACCATTTGTGAACAATTAACTAATATTTTTAATACACAATAACACCACCATTTAACTTATTACTTATGGTGGTATATTTTCCATCCATAGTCCTACAAGTCTTCTTCGTTTGATCTTCTAAGATGTTAAGATGGTGGTAATTTTTTTTTTGACAACAAGAACAAACATGTTATCCTACAACACAATAATTACAGAAGCTTACCATTCCTAGCTGCCACTGCTAAATCATGACTAGCTTGTACTACCTGTCTATCAACCTTCCTAATCTCACAAAATGTAAATTTATTACAAAGCAGATGAAGATCATAACCTAAACTAGCTAACTGAAAAGGGAATCGATTATTTATTATCATACATACTAACATACCGGAGTTCGTATGGATACTGATATAAGTGCATCCCCGTTCGTTGCCAGCTCTCCTTTAATCCCCTTAAGATCGTTATTCCTTCACATTGAAGCGCTGAAATAGCTTTAACTCGGTCATTGCCCTTGAACACCCGGCCATCCTCCAACACCCCCATCTAACAAATCCCTGCCGATGGGCAGTCCTTACCAACATCTTTCTTCCAAGCACCATCAACATTAACTTTGCATAACACTTCCTGCGATCGTCCAAACACTACCACTACTTCCTTCTTAGGATTACATTTCCATCCACATTCTCCACTTCGTGCCACAGAGTACTTAGTCCTCCATTCTTCCTCCTTAGTAAAGTCGTCTGCCATACGCAGAATCTCCAACAGATTTGGGTCACAATTATGAAACACCACATTATTCCTATGCCTCCAAAACGCCCACATAATAGCACAAAACCCTCTGACTCTAAGACTGTGTAGACCATCTTCCTTCCAGAATTTTTGCATGAAATTGGTGATCCAATAATTAATTGGGACATGATCAGAATTTCGTACCTGGATACCGAGCCATGATTCCCACCAAATCCTAGCACTTACTGGACAATCTCTAAAGAAATGAGCCTCATCCTCAATCGCATCCTTACATAGATAACATCTATCACTGATACTCACATTCCTCTTCCTGAGATTGCTACTTAACGCCAATGCCGTCATCAGGATGCACCAGACAAACACCTTCCATTTCGATCTTATATTTGTTGCCCATAATTTGTTCCAGAACTTCCTGTCTACACTCTGCCCACATTGCCAGGCTTCAGGAGAGAGTAACAAAGCATAAGCATCCTTGGTTGTAAGCTCTCCAGAATTAGTCCTATTCCAAACATAAGAATCATCAATATCATTTTCTGGAATATGAATGGACAGAATACGATGAGCCGCATCCTTAGGAAACAGTCTCCAAATTAATGAGGAATTCCAAGTTTTTCTTCCCGGATTCATCAAATCCCTTACCCACTGAACACCACTCCTATCTTCATTAGTCCCCCTTCTGAACATAATTAGTTTACCTTGAACCCATCTATCCTGAAGAATATGTGTCAGATTCCCATTACCAATGACTCTGCTGAAACCTTTCCTGCATTGATAAATTGCACGACACATGCCCCTAAAACCCCAAGACACATTACCAGTATGATGTCCTTTCAAACCAGCAAGCAGTGGAGTAGCCTTGTACTTTGCCTCCAAAACTCTAGACACCAGTAAATCTCTTCTCTTATGCAGGCGGAAAGCTTGCTTTGCCAACATTGCAATATTAAAAACTCTGATGTTTCTAATTCCAAGGCCACCCATTCCTTTTGGCAATTCTATTTGTTTCCTGCTTCTCCAAAAAATTAATGATGACCCAGAAGCATTTCTCCACAAAAATCTTGAGAAGATTACGTTAATGCTATCTCATATTCGTTTTGGAAGCAGAAACACAGAAAAAACATGTCGGCACAGCGAAGCTAGAACATCATTGATAAGAAGAATTTTCCCTGCATGAGATAATGCAAGATGTTCCCAACTACCCACCTTCTTTTGAATATTTTCAACAATCGGCCAGAATTTGCTTCAATTGCGACCATCTAATTCAATGTTGTTTCCCAAATATATACCCAACTCCTCAGCCGAATGATACAAAGGCTCCTTATTAGCCTGATTTCTCACTATGGTCTCTGTCTCTCATTCAATTGATCATCGTGAAACTCATATCACCTCTCCAACTTCGGACCACAAGAACATAATACTTTTCAACTTTATATTTGCTAATATGAATATCTTAACTTAGCTGAACTTATTAAACTTTATTTGCTGACTATGTCAAACCTTATTTTTGCTAAACTAAACTTATTTGAACTTATTATACCTTATATCAACTATTTTTGTATAAGGATTGAATATATAGCGAACAAAATATATCCAATATTTTCATACCATTTTTCTTCAGTCTATCTTAGCTTCATTGCTTTTTTCCTTCATAATATTTTACATACGCATCATCATCAATACATTATTACACTTAGAGCATGAGCAATGAGTTGGTTGGTCTTTGAGTTTTTTTTCTTTCTCTCTCCTGTTTTTACACCTCACATCCAACTAACTCCCCACCAACTCATTTTTTTTCCTCACAATGGATGGGCTAGTCTTACTTGGTTTTTCTATTTCTCTCTCCTACTTTTACTATACCCCATCATATAAACTCTCTCCTACCAAATATTTATTTTTATATGAAGTAGATGATTTGTATTCATATTTTGGGCTCAATTAGGATTCAGATTATTTGAATCCATAATATTGGCTTAGTATAAGTAATTTTAGGTAGGAGAAAGTAATTAGAAAAAATATAGGTTGGGAAGAAGTGTGGTAAAATATATGAAATTTGGGCTCAATTTATAGATAAAATTATTTTATAGCCGTTAGTGTAATTTTTTTTAATTAATAGCTGATTTTTTTTTTAAGTTACAATTTTTGTAACGTTAAAAATGCCCTTTATAAACTCAGCCAAATTAATGGAGAAAATTCTGACAAAGCAACACACGTGGCAGCCCACGGTTTGTTGTTTAGGGCCTCTGACGCGCGTAAAGTAGCTTGGCCCAGCAACTTTTCTTCCTTTCCTTCAAGTTATGCGTTTTAGGGAGTCTTGGCCCAGCTACCTTTAATTCTCCCTTTCCTTCAATGCTCAGCGTTTAATTAACCCAACTACATCACATTCACCCAGTTTCTTCGCTACGAGGCCAAAAGCTATTCGTCCTATGCACGCTATCCGAGGTGCATATGGTTTGGCAGTCCAGACCAACCAACCCCAAGGGCCAATTGCCCCAATAGTAAAACCAAGTAATGCTAGCTTTACTTTTTCCTAGACCAATAAAAAACCAACCCATTGCTCATGCTCTTAGAGGTGATTATGGACCGGGCCATACTTAAAAAGTTGTCCGTTGGTCGGGTAGGGCCAAAATTTTGTGCCCAAAGCCCGCTACAAAAAAAGGGCTTTTCAGGCCAAAATCGGGCTGGCCGAAATTTAGACTAGAAAAGTCGTTTTTGGGTTGCCCAAAACCCGTTTCAAAGCTAAAAAACGGGACGGATCCGAAACCGGGACATGAAATTTTGCCCAGGTCCGGGAAAAAATTGGGCCAGACCGGGCTAATTTGATTAGCTATAATTACACTTTATGCTTTTTTTTTATGTAGTGTTTTCAACGATTGCGGAAGATGAGGAATTGGACTTCCTTCAACAAACCTGAAGCTTTAGGGCATATTCGGCAAAAATAGTTGTTGGTTATATGCTTTTAGCTTACAGATATGAGTGGTAAGTGTGAGTTTTTAACTGTGAATGTAGTTGTTAGTTGTTAGTAGAGGTGATCATGGGTCAAGCCGGGTTCGGGACAGGCCATCCTTAAAAAAATTACCCATTGCCCGGGCTGGGCCAACCTTTTGTGCCCAAAACCCGTTATTTCGGACCAAAAATAGCGGATTTTTTCGGGCCGCAATCGGACCGGGTCGAAATTTAAAATGAAAGTCATTTTCGGCTTGCCCAAAACCCGTCACAAAGCCAAAAAAATCGGGCCGTGGCCGAAAATGGGCCAAATTTTTGCCCAAGCCCGGGAAAAATTCGGGTTGGGCCGGGCTCATTTGATCAGCGTTAGTTGTTAGCTATGAAACTAGTTGTCTAAAGTAGAAGCGTTCAGTAAAAGTAGTTGTTGGTAAAATTTTAATGTGTCAATAATATGCAAATTAAAAATAGTAGCTTTTGACAAAAGCTACTCAAAAATATAATAATCTTAGCTTTTGGCAAAAGCTACTCAGGCTTCGTTAGATTCAACTTATTTTGAGTTATCTGAAACTATTTTATCTTATCTAAATGTATCTTCTCTTATCTGAACTTATCTTATCTTTTAAGAACTTATATTCTAGTTCATTGTGTTGCCTAGTTAGTCCGTTTTATTTAACTTATTTTATCTTATCTTATCTGAATTTATCTTATATTAAATTATCTTATCTTATTTTATCTTATTATATCTTATCTTATTTGATTTTTTTTTAAAATAAGTTAAAATAAGTTGAACAAAACATAGCCTCAAAGCTAAAAGCTACCTGAAAGCTACCTCCAAAAGCTACTTCGCCTAACACTAAGATAATTTTTCAAAAGTTAAAAGCCACCTCGAAAGTTGCGCCAAGCACGCCCTCAATAAGGTGAATTTTCAAATTATACCAATTTAAAATGAGCAATATATTTTTAGCCCCAAATAAAACCCTAACCAGTGCAATTGAGCAAATTAACTCTCTAATGGCTTTGATTTAGATCTTTTAGAGCAAGAGTGAATGAACTTGGAATTAGTTGAATAGTTTAGAATAATTTTGGAGGGAAAGAAAAATGAGATTTTCTATACATCCATATCCATATACCCATTAAAAAGTGAGAACTTCATCTACTGTAGCTTAGGAACAGTGAAATGTCTATTTCGCCCCTTCTACTCCACCCAAAGTTACAGTGAAATGGCTGTTTTGCCCTTGCTTTGCTTACGACGCCTTCTGCTGTTCTTCTCTTATCATCTCTTTCCTCCCGTTTTTCCTCTCCATCGTTCATCTTCTATGACTGACCTAATTTCTTCCTTCTTCTTTTCACCTCTTTCCATACCACATCGTTCATCGCCCCTTACCTAATTTCTTCCCTTCTCTTTCCACCTCTAACCTAACCACTTTAATTAACAATGGAATGTGTATTTGGAGGTTATCGTCGGAGTTTATGAGGTTTTCGTCGGATTCCGTTCCAACTTGGCCGGCTGAGAGTGGGTTGATTTCGAAATGGCGTCCTAGGGACATAGTAAGTTTCTTTAAATTTTCATTTCGTGCGAATAATTTTAAGGAGGTGAGAAATTGTGATGTACAAGAAAAGTATGTGTATGTATTTGCTTATGTTGTTTTTGAAAAAAATCAGGTGTAATTGAAATTATTTGTTTGAGCTTTAGGTATCCTATATTTTGATAGTGGTGTTATAGTGGTGTGATACTTTAGGGAAGTTCATGTAACATAGTCTTAGTTTTATCTAATACATAAATGATGTTGATTATGAGCTTGGACGGGGATAAAATTGAACTATAATTGGCAAATTCTAAACAATAGTACTTGAGAATGTTTTGATGGCGAGATGACTATAGAATTTCATAAGCTAAAGCTAATTGTTGTACGTTTGCATTTGTGGTTTTCTGGATGTGATATTTGGAAAATTATTTGGTTATTTAGGATCAATGCGATAATGGAGTTGGGTTTTTGGAGCTTATGTTTAGTTAATTATCTTTAATTAATCCAAGAGTTTTTTTTTGTTCTTTGGTTTTAGATACTTCCAATGTTTTACAGTTCTGTCATATCTGTTTATAGCTCATGCTTTATGAATTTTTCTTAGGAAAATGAGTTGGTGAACCTAATTTAAGTAGTTGATTTCTTCCCCATGATTTGTGTAAGGTGCAAAAAAAATGTATAGATCTTAATAAATGGCAGTGTTCAACTCTAGAGAACATATACTCAGGCAAGCCTCGTGAATAAGAAACTGACATGGTGAAGCATTTTCTTGTTTTTCTCTCTGATGTCTTCATTCAGGTCAGAGCCTGTCTGGTGTGGTTGGAACCCCGGCTTATGTTGCTCCCGAAATTTTGGTGGGTGAATATTCAGAAAAGGTGGATATCTGGAGTGCTGGTGTGCTTCTTCATGCTCTTTTGCTTGGTGTTTTACCCTTTCAAGGAAGCTCTTTGGAAGCTTGTTTCGAGTCCATCAAGAGTGTGGATCTTAACTTTGATAGTGGCTTGTGGTTATCAGTTTCACAGCCTGGTAAGGAATAAGTTGCTCGTATGCTAACAAGAGATGTTTTAACAAGACCATCTGCTACTGATGTTCTAAGTAAGTGAAGTCTTTCTTATCAGTCTTTCTCTGCAGTGAAGTATTGCTCCCTTTTCTGCTTTACTTCATAGGAATGCCTCTTGTAAATGAAAAAAACTTGCCAACTTTTGCTTCTTCTAGAATAGGTAATGTGATCATATAATTGCACCCTTTTCCACACATGTCTTGATTATTGATTTTATTTTCAAAGGCATCTAGATGCCAATTACCTCATATATCGATGCAGAAGAATGACAAACTTTGAGGAATAAGGAATTTTTAGAGGATCTTACTTTATGAGAGTGTGAAATTCTATTTTTTCTATATTTTTTTTCTTGCCTGTTCAGTTTGTAGGTGTAATGGTAGACCTTTTTAAGTGCATATATGCACACCAACTTTCATTCGTGGGAAACAGCTGGGGCTTGGGCGCTTGAAAGATAGTAAGAATACTTTATGTGTTCTATTGTAGTTGCATCATTGGGGCTTGGTGGCACACATATTGAGGAACTCATGTGATGGGGAGACAGATAGAGAGACTCAAAGAGAGAGAAACAAAAAGGTCCCCATGTGATAGGAGAGATATAGAGAGAGCCAATCACCAAATAAGGCAATGATGCAATTAATATGAAACATTCTGAATGGGAAATGATGCAATCGTAATGGAACGGAGGAAGTAGATATTTGAAATATAAGAAAAAGATGCAATCTTTGGGTATTTCTCCTGTGATTTAAAGAGAAATATACGAAGATCTAAGCTTTGCTGGTTGTTGTTGAGTTTTTTTTGAGTGATATCAGTATGAGAAATGGAACGGGGGAAGTAGATATTTGAAATATAAGAAAAAGATGCAATCTTTGGGAATTTCTCCTGTGATTTAAAGAGAAATATATGAAGATCTAAGCTTTGCTGGTTGTTGTTGACTTTTTAAAGAGTGATATCAGTATGAGAAATGGTGGGATACTTTTTATTTGGCAGATCTTAATGTTTGATTCACACTGTTTAAAAGCCATACTCCCGACAGCTCGTACATCACATGTTGCTTTGTCTTGTTGAGATAAGATTGGAATTTTACATACTGCAGCAGGTTTGAACCTCGTTGGCGGCTCTCCCAGGGTTCTCTAATCTTGGATCCTTGGGAAGAGGATCAAGTTGGCCCAATTTTATACATGTACTATTGTATCTGAGGACGCCTTGCTTTCTATTTTTCTGCATATGTGCTTTGAGTTCTCTTTTCTTTTTCGTGTTTACTTGATTAGTTGATGTGCGGGTGCACTTGATTATGGAATTGATTTGTTGTTATTGGGTATTAGCATATCACTGGGAAATAATTATTTCTTTGACTATTGCAGTCTGCAGGTAGCTATTCGTTGTATACACTAAATTCTTCTAGGGATGTGCGATTTATATCTATTGGTTTTGAACGCTTTCTCTTAGCTCCTTTTTTTCTCTCTCCCGCTTGGCGGGGAGGGGGGTTTGACGGGGGTGGGGTGGCAGTCATGTATTTAGTGTGGAACTTTGCACTCATGTGTTTGAATACTTTAATGTTTATGTAGCTAACTGTGTATTTTTCTCACATTGCCAATTTAACTTGTGTCTGACTTTCCCATTGTGTTCTGCAGAAAGTAGCAATTGCAGTACAATGCTCCGGATACCATCTACTTTCGGCAGGTTAAAAAGGACTTGCCTTTTTGAAGTACTCTTGTATGCCATTTATGTAATTTTATTGAATCTTGCTTTTCTTACCAGGCACGGCCGATACAAGAGTTGGCTATGAGAAATTTCAAGAACCTATGGGCAGAGAGTGATGATAATGATCCAGAACCAGAACCCAAGGTTGTAAGGAGGGGAAGACCGCCAACGGAGAATTTTAAGAGACCACCAGGTAGACCTCCACTAGAGAGGGCTAACTCTGACTTTCCTGTACTGCTACTGGTGGAACTACAAATCGATCTAACAATGAGGTGACAAAAGCATCTCATCTAGAAAGGTATTGATCAACTGACTCATTGGCACAGTCCTTATATAGTTATATGGCTCTTGATATGGCAAGGCTTATGTTGGCTGGATTCGACCATCGCCTCCTGTCAAAGGTATTCCTAAATTCTACTTTTCTCTTCTTCTTTTCTTCTATCTCTTCGTCTTCTTCAATGTTGTTACATTTGTTAGAGATGAGCAAAGAAAATGCGATTTCTCCAAAGAGGAGGCAGTAGATGTTTTCTTCTCGAATTGTTGAATCTTTGATGTGAAATTATGATTGCTAAATTTTGAGAATTTTTGCTTAAATTTCAATTTTGCTTGCAATTTGGTTTGCCGTTAGTGTTCTCATATAAAGCTACAGTACTAAGCTACAATTTGGTTTGCATCATATGTTTGCTTCAGGTACCTTTGGTCGGGTATTGGAGTGCTGGGATCGTGAGTGGAAAGAATGATCGCCATAAAAATTGTACGTGCAATCAGAAAGTATCGGGAGGCAGCAATGATTGAAAATGATGTGTTGTAACAACTGGGTAAACATGATAAAGGAGGCAATCGGTGAGTAATTTGTCCTTGTTGCACTTGCATCTTTGTGCTTGCTGTTGTGTGGCATTGTCATGGAGGTTTTTAGAGTTTGAATGCAATGGTTGAATTTGGTTTGTTCCTTGCAATTGTGTGCAAATAAGAAATTGGTTTGATTATCATAACCATATTTTTGTATTGTAAGTATATAGACAATATATTTGTTTTAGAATGGATTTCCCAATTAGACATAAGTTTTGGGGTTAGTATTCATGGTTGAATTGTCTAATGGTCTTCACATGTTTTTGAGAACCTTGGACCAAGCTTATATGATTTCCTTCGCAAAATCAACTACAGTTCATTTCACATTGATATTGTCCATGAGATTGGAAGGCAACTATTGGAATGTGTAGCAAAACCAACCGACTTCATCATAAAATACCCCTCTATCTCTGGAAAACTCCTGATCAGGTGGAAAAAAATGTCGACAAATGCTCCAGATGCGTCTCCTTCACTTTAGCTCTCAGACAACCCACACCCAGAACCAACTAATTAAATCTCAGAAAATGTACCCTTTTCACTAAATTTCAGTTTAAGAGCAATCAAAATCAGAGGGAGCTCTTCTAGCAACACCACTCAAAAACGTGTCTCTGTTACTCAATGTTCTGCAACTGCAACTCTTGCGTAAACTTCGCAACCTACTAAAGTTGTTTAAAGTGGAGAATTTGGGTTACCAAGGTTAAATAAGGTCTGAAGTTGACAACCAATCAAGTGGGTTCTTCTTGTTTGATGAAAATATCAAAGCTTTTACAATTTACTTAAGTTGGGTGTGATAGAAATGTTGTTTTTTATGTTTATTCATTTAGGTTTAATAAGGTCCGAAGTTGACAGCCCACCAAGTGGGTTCATTTAATTTTCCTTACATTTATATTATTGCTATCCTGAACCCTGCTTATCGCTCCTAAGTAACTCTTTTGCTGAAAAGTACAAGTACGAGATCAAACTTCCTCATACTACTATTATGATATACAACAATAGCCATTTTTTTTTCATCGTGTATGCCTACATTTATTTGTCACTACCCTATTATATAATTTTGTCAATGAAGAACTCATGATTTGATTGGATATGGAAAGTTTGCTCTAATTCTGTTTTAATTGGTTTAGTTAGTATTGTACATTTTTAGCAAAGGATCACCAATTTTTACGTGATCCTATTACTTTATAATGGTTTGATCACCCTGATAGTAACAAACAGTTTATAATCTAAAAATCCAGATGCCAAAATACTAGAAATTTTATTAGCAACTGTTCATTTGGTATAACTCCCTATGTTTGAGGTGATCAAGATTGATAAAATTCAGAAAGCTGGTTTTGATTAATATGCAGGCGAGCTCTGAGGTTAGTGAGTGGCAAAAACGGGAAGGAAACTGTTAGCTCCACTAGAACAGTCCCTAGCAAATATTGGTCATTTAGGATCCTTTTTTTCCTTGATATTCTTGATTTTGGGACTTGAAGTGTGCAAATCGAGTATGAATGTGATTTGGTATTTGGGTTGCGAAATATGGTGTTGAGAGAATCATTTAGCTTAGGACATTGCTCTGTTGATACAAATAGTCTAGATCTACAATGCTGGATAAGATAACCTTGTAATCTTATGCATAATATGAATGAAAGTGAGCTATTTTGAATGAACGAGTATCTGTAAAAGAGGGTTTTGAAGTTGACATTTATTTTTCTGACACGGGGACCTTTGCCGCTTTCACCTCTTTAGAGAGGTTTTTTAGAGGCAATGAAGGACTTTGTTTCATCCATGTTCATTCACAAATATTCTCCAATATGTGATTTTAGTAAATAACCAAATATAATACTTGGACTAAGGGTAACGTTGGTAATTTTCTTACAATCCCACCTCCTAGACCCGGGTGTCTCTTCGGTTTTCTATGGCAGGCGAAATCCTAGCCAGGTACAAGATTCTTCTATGCTACCTTTTTTGAATCTTCAATCACTACCGCTAAACATAATTAAGGGTGATCTTTTATGCTCTATTGCAAGCATGTTGTATTAATTCCCTGATGCTATCTATTTGGTTTATAATTTGTTTTCTTCATTGTTGTCATTCAATAATTAGTTTTGTTCTCGTCAATGCAGCTTTAGGAAGGAGACATCGAATCAATTTGGGCCGCATATCCTCACTCCGGAGCTCGAGAGACATTTGGATGACTGACATTTGCATCTATGTTAACGCCTTTGCAAGTGCAACTAGATCAATGCAAATATAGTTGTAGTTTCTAGCGAGAATATAACATGTTTAATCTTGTCCAGACTTTCTGCTGAAGCATATTCAAAGCCACATGATGTAAATAGCATCACTTGCAACCGTACCAGAGTTGATATATGCTCAGATTTGTAGTCCGATGCATATATTTTGGAGGATTAAGACGTAATGTAAATATTTAGCAGTAACTCTGCATTAAGTTCTATGTTGCGTGTTAAAATCATGTATCGACACGTGATGGTTGAATTATTAAGTGTTGGCTACAGAAACTGGTGTTTGCCACTCTGTTGTAAGAATAATTTATGTAGAATTGAAATACGATTGCTATATGAGACAAGAAATAATTGTAGGTGTGTAATCAACCGATGAAATCAAACATTTAATGGAAATAACAATATGGTAAATAAACTATGATATACATCACATGCAATTTGAAATAATATAGTATATAACTTAGATAGAAATAATAAAAATGCTCAATTTCATAAACCCTAACTATAGTTATACACTAATGTGTTTAAGATAACGTATGTTAGTTGCAAAGTAATAGCAAGTCATGAACAATATGTTTCTATATATACATATACTCCCTCTATTGTTTAATAGTTGCAAATAACTTGACACATTGTTTTAGGAGCATGATAGACGAGCCAAATGGACAAGTTGTGTAAAATAATTTACGCACACAATTATACAAAACCATTTGATTGCAACTATTAGATAAACAAGTATTACTAGAAATTATAGAAGTATCAATCATATGTAATTGAAATAATATTGTTATTAGTGTAAATTATAGAAAGTTGATATTTTGTAAATATACATTAAAACAAATCTAACAACATTTTACAGACTTAATTTGTATATTAATAAATAATTTTCGGTCAAAGTTGATACATAAATAGTGCAAAAGTCAACATATTGCAAACTTTAAAAAACAGAGAAAGTATCAAACTGCATTGAGTTAATTTATACCATTCATGATTAAGATAATTAGACCGTCCATTCACTAATCAAATTTTGCTACCTTGGGGGACGGCGCGCATCGCGCGCCGGCCAACAACTAGTGAAAGCAAATATGTGGGGAAATTGTTGTTTGTTGGACTACAGGTGATAGTGTGCTGCCTTTAAAAAAAAAAGTGATGGTGTACTAGTGTTACTATGTACTAACTACTACTAATACTTAGGGGTTCTTTTTTAAAAAATTGTTTTATCAAGTATTTATTCACAAAATGTCATATTTTATTGGAAAAAGTCACATAAATAATCCCAACTTTCACCAGTCTTCTCAAAATAATCCCAACTTTCACCAGTCTTATCAAAATAATCCCAACTTTGAATCATTTTAGAATGATCCCAACTTAGGGGTATTTTCAACATATTGTAGACCTAAAATGGATTAGTGCAGGCAAGAAAAAAGATTGTTTGGCTTATTTTGAGAAGGTCCCCTTAAAAGTTGGGATTATTTTGGAATAATCTAAAGTTAGGATTATTTTGAGAAGACGGGTAAAAGTTGAGATTATTCATGTGAATTTTTCCTATTTCATTTGGTAGTTTTTCACTATTTTTCCTCGTAATAATGCAAATGACAGGGTTTTAATCATAATCAAATACTACTAGTCTACTACTATGATATTGGTACTCCCTCTACCCTCCCTTTTCTAAAGATTCTTTCACTTTAATTTTTCATGCATGTCTATGCAAAACATTTGACACTAATATCTCTAATTATATATTTTGTAAAAATTACAAAAAGTATATATTTATAAAATACATATTAAGATGGATATAATAAGATTCCACATGGTTATATTTTTCCTTACATATAAATCGCAAACAATGGTCAAAGTGAAATTTGTGGATAGCGAAAAATATGAACGTGGGAGGATCTTTAGGAATCGAAGGTAGTAATTGGTAAAGGGAAAAAATGTGAGAGAAATAGTCATCGGACAAAGAGTTCATTCATCATACACCCGGATGTACCATGTGTATGACACACCCAAGACTAATCTTTGCTTATTTGAAGCTCTCTTTTTTTTAGTACTTTTTGCACATTGGATGATTTTAAATGAACAATGATAAAAAAAATAGCCTTGGGCATACCATATTCACGGTACACCCGTGTGTATGATCAATTTTTTTATTAGACAAATCAACATCATTGGGGTAAGTGGAATAATAATGATACATCTATCGAGTGGATATATTTCACTATGTATTATTGCTTTTAACTAGTGGGTAATCTACTCAATGTTTACATAAAGATTTTCCCAATAGAGAGAGTTAAGTCAGGTAAATTTCTCATTTAAGGTGATAAGACAAAATTTAATGCCGAAAGTAAATATTTATTGGATGAGTATCAAATATCTTTAGTCCTCTCCTTAAAATAAGTTACTTTCATCTTACCATAACTTATTTTATAAATTTGTTTGCCCTAAAAAATGAGTTTAATATGCATAAAACTATATTAAAACATCTCATAGGGCACAACAAAGAGAAACCCATAAAATAAAATAGGTAAAATTGACCTCAATACCCTGAAGTATGGCGCAGGTGCACCAAACACCCCAAACTAAGGCTTATAGCCAGAACACCCCAAAGTACGGGTTAGGGTGCATTGCGTACCATAAATGAGAGTTGTCGTCGGAAAATACTCGGCTCCGGTAGAATCTTCATTTTTTAATATTATTTTGCTTTTTACCCCCTTTTCCAATTTTCTTCTTTTTTTTCTCTACTTTTTTTAATTTTTTAGCTTTTTACCCCCTTTCTCTTCCTCCATCTTCTCTCTCTCTTCAGGCATTATCTTCCTCAAACTCTGGGTTTCTTCCCCAAAAAAGGCAGTGCCTTCATTTCTTCCCCAAATTCTATGGGTTTCTTCCCCAAATGAACCATAAAATCTGAAAATTACCGAAATTCAGATTGAAAGCCCAAATTCGCATAACAACAATGAGTTCATTATTTTCGGATTGCACCATTTCTAACTTAACCAAACTCTGAATCTAAAATCAATTGAATGTCTGAGTCGGTCCAAGTATATAACTGATCATTGAACAGTATGATTCTGGAATCCAAAAGTTTTCTGGGTCTATTAAAAATTCAAATAATTAATTAATTCACGCATAAAGGTTAGATTTTTCAACCAAAAAGATTTAGTTCCACAAAAAAAGGAAAAAAATCACCCACATTGAGAATCTAGTTGATGGCAAGAGAGCGAGAATTCTTCAACCAAGATGGGTAAATTGATGAAGTAAAAGATGGATTTAATACATAAATTCTCTCTTTTTGGAGCAACATTTGAAGAAAATCATAATCTTGATTGACTGAGTCATGATAGTACGGAACGAGTTGAGAGTTGAGTGAGTGAGTACCGAGTTTGTGTTCGTCTGCTTCATTTAAGCAAGATTTATCTTCGTCACAAAGAAGATTAGAGAGAGAAGTTGAAGGTTGAGAGTTTGAAGAACCCTCCATATTAGATGATTTATGGGTTTTTCTGGGTTTTTTTGTCTACATGAAGAAATTGAAATTGAAATTGGTATAGTAGTAGGAAAAGGAGTGGAGAAAAAATTGGGAAGTTTGATGATAAATATTTTTAACTGTTGAAATATTGGAAATTTTAGAGATTGAGGCAATCTAGAGGAGAGAGAAGATGGAGGAAGAGAAAGGGAGTAAAAAGCTAAAAAAAATTTAAAAAATTAGAGAGAAAAAAAAGAAAATAGGAAAAGGGGGGTAAAAAGCAAAATAATATTAAAAAATGAAGATTCCACCGGAGCCAGTGAATTTTCCGGCGACAACTCTCATTTATGGTACGCAATGCACCCCAGCCCATACTTTGGCGTGTTCTGGCTATAAGCCTTAGTTTGGGATGTTTGGTGCACCTGCGCCCTACTTCAGGGTGTTGAGGCCAATTTTGCCAATAAAATAAAATGAAAAGTCGTTAACACAAACAAACAGTTGCAGTGTTACAGAAGCTTAGAATGGTAGACAAAAATGGCTGAACAATTGATGTTAGAAGAAGGAAAGACATGGGGCGACACAATTTCCGAGAAGGTTTTCTCTCTCTTCAATTCTCTTCCTAAAAAGGGCAAACCTCAAGGCCGCGAAGTCCCCATTTTAGCTGCATTTCTTCTATCATCTCCTTCTCAAGGTAACTTCTGCCTCAATTTCATGAAAAACTTCGATGTTTTCTGCAATTCGCAATTTTTATAAATAGTATAGTATTATGTTTGCAGATTTAGAGGTGATTTCTTTGGGAACAAGGACTAAATGTTTACCTAAATCAAATCGGAGTTTATATGGTGATGTTGTCAATGATTCTCATGCTGAAATTATTGCTCGACGATCTTTGTAAAGGTAATTTAATTTGTTCTTTTTTTGATTTTTAAGATCTTTTCATATGTTTTTTTTTGCTGGTAATGATGTTTATTAGTGTTATTACTTATTATGTTTGATGAAATGTGTAATGGTGAATTAGCAATTGTTAAGCGAGATTGGATAATGTACTACTTATACAATTGGTGATTTCGGCTGGTTAGGGCGGTTCGATATTTCGAATCAAGGTGTTCTTATTTAGTGTGTAGCTTGCCATTAGAGGAGTCTTCTTTTCAGCTTATTTTTGCTTATCTAAACTTATTACTTCTTATTAGACTTTATCTCGAATTTATTAGGCGCTTAACGTATGCGTGTGTCAAACCTTAACTTATTCGTCCAGTATTAGACCTTTATTTGAAATTTTTTCTTATAAGGAATGAAAGTAAGTTTGACGTAACAGGCCGATAGTAGGAACATGGGAGATGATGGGATATTAGTTTGACTTATTATTTGTATGAACTTGGTCTATATTGTTGCTAAGACATGTAGTTGTGGTTGCTTTCCGAGTTAAGGTCAACTAGAAATGTCCTCTTTGTTATCATAGATTCATAGGGGAAAGTATGTGCTAGGAATCACTTAAGTTGAGCTGTTGAGGCATTGCTCAATGTTGATGTATTAGACTTTGAATCTGTGATTCTGCATGATTTATGCGCTTGAAAACTAATACTCCCTCCGTCCCATAATATAAGTCTTGTTTCCTTATAAGGTGTCCCCAAATATAAGTCCTATTTCTATTTTCAATCTATGTACTATAATAATACCCAAAATACCCTCATTGAAAATAATTTAATTCCAAAAAAATGCCCTTATAATTTCAAGCCTTCCAATGCACCAGTATTAATGACAAAATGGAATCTTTTACCCCATTTAACTCATCTACATATTAAACCATGCAACATTAAATGTTTAGTTTTTATTTTTTATTGAAGGAAAAAAACAATGTAAGTGTTTCCCAATAAAAATGAATCTTTTTATTCAAATAAAACAACATTCCACTTTACCTTAATTCCCGTGTAAAAACAAAATCAGGACTTATATTATGGGACGGAGGGAGTAGTTTTTATTATTGTTTCATCCTATCATGGGAATCTGATCCTGTTTGTCCGGTATATGATTTTTACTTTTTATGCTCTTTCAATTACTGTATGGAGGCCGCTATAAGAATGATTTATTTTTGGATGATGCCAGATTCTTCTGAAAACCCTAAATTTAACTACAATTGAAAATAGAAATGTAAGAATTTAAAGCAGAATTCTTACCTTATCTTGGTCGACTTGGCTTCAATTCAAGTTTTTGGTGCTTGAATTACAAAAGGAAGGAACAAATTGCTAGCTTTTGAAGAGAGAAGGATGGGGTGCAGATGTTGAAGAAATTTACCAACAGTGAAGAAAGTGACGAGAACGAGAAGGAGAAGAGTGAAAAACGGAGGAATAGTGAGTAAAAAATAAAGAAATTAGGCATTATAAAGGTCACGTGACCTGCACATGGCAAGTCAATGTCGGAAAAGTTGAGTCAAACACCAGAAAATGATTTAAGGTTTTATCTTGCAAAGATTTTTTTTTTTTAGGTTTTATGGTGCCAATTTTTTTTAAAAGGTTTTTTCTTACAAAAATTTACATTTATAAGGTATTTTTTTGACAAATTTTCCAATTTTTAATGGATTTTTTAACTAGAATAATACAAACTTTGGCTCGTTCTCTCGCAATAATACAAACTTTTGATTATTTTTTAATAATACAAACTTTGGGCCAAAATTCCTCCAGTAGGTCATGACCGGCCCCTAACTTGTTGGTGTAGGTAAAATGCATACGTGGCACTCTCTAGGATACGTGGCGCTTTTCTATTGGTTGATTTTTTAAATTTGAAAAAAAAACCCTTTTTTTTTTTCCTCCTCACCCACCCCCCCCCGGCACTTGACCGCCTGCACGAAACCACCTTCATCACCACTCTTAACTTTCTCTCTCCTCCCATCAATGGCGAAATTCTCTCTCCTCTCTCCCAATCCTCACCGGCGAAGGAAATCTCTTCATCAAACTCACAAAACTCGACAAAATCGAAGGCGAAGCTTTCTCTTTCGATTCTCTTCGAAGCCGAATTTCGGAAAGTGGGTAAGATTTTTGTGGGTAATTTACCGTTGTGGATAAAAAAAACCAGAAGTTACTGAGTTTTTCCGGCTATTTAGGCCGATTGAGAATGTGATTGAGAAATCGGCATTAAAGCTGTGGAGTTTGATGGGGTGGAGTTTCATGGTCGGTGGGATCGGTGGGTGTCAAAGTGATTTCTCCTCTCCCGAATTCACAAAAGTAGCACACCCAAAAACTTCATACCAACGCGTGCATAAAACATGGTGAGTACTCTCTACTCTTACTCTTTTTCTTCTCAATTTCTCAACCTGCAAATTCTATTCAAACTCCATCAAATTCAAAATTTGAAATTCGATTCAATTTTCTTGCTTCTTGAGTAATTAAAGGGAGATTCATCTAAAGAACTCGAACCATTATTCGATTACAGCCGAGTACAGCCCTCTAATTCGTCGACCTTGAAGGTTTACCCCCTCAATTTCTCTCTCCTCTCCTTTTTTTTCGTTTTCTCGCTCTTAAATTTCATGAATTTTTGTTGTTTTTCTTAAACAGAGGATTCAGATTCTTCTTCTTCTTCGCCAAAACGCAGAAAAATTTCGAATGTATCTCTCATTTTTCCGACGCTTTGATTTTCTCTTATTTGAATTGGATAATTTTGTTCTTTAATTATTTTTGTGTTGTTTTTGGTGGTTACGGGTGGATCGGGGTGGTTCGGGGGTGGTGTTTCGGGGTGGTGGGTTTAGTGGTCGGTGGCTTCGGGGTTACGGTGGGTTTACGGGTGGGGTTACGGGTGTTGTTTTTGGTGGATGGGGTGGCTTCGGGCTTCGGTGTTGCCTGTTATGGTGGGGGGAGGGAGTGGGGTTGGAGGTGGGGGCAAGGCGGGGGTGGTTTCAGTGGGTTGGGGGGGGGAGGAAAGAGGGAAAGCTTTATCTGAGGAGCGAGGGTGGTTTCATCCGTGGTGGGGCAAGGCGGGGGTGGTTTCATTGGAGGCGGAGCGTGTGGTTTCATCCGTGGTGGGGGCAAGACAGGGGACGTTTCGTGGCGGTGGGGTGGAGGAGATGCCGGGGGTTGGGGGTGGTTTTGGTGGGTGGTGGGTAGGGCGTCGAAAGGTGGCTTCGGTGGTGGCTATGGGGTGGGAGAGGGGCTGCGGTGGTTCAGTTGGGTGGAGGCTTGGGGGAGGAGGGAGAAAGAAGAAATATTATTTTGTAATTTTTTTTTACCTGTTTTACAGGTTCCAAGGCAACCAAGGTAATCGTAAATAGACTCAAACCCTTGATTCCTTATTGGATTTCTCCAAATCAGAACAGCTTCATTAAGGGAAGGGGTCCCGATGTCAATATTGTTGTTGCCACCGAAATCCTTCACTCAATGAATAAGAAAAAAGGCAAAACAGGGTGGTTCGCGCTAAAAATAGATTTAGAGAAAGCTTATGATAGGATTGAGTGGAGTTTTACAAGAACATGCCTTCAGAATTTAGACCTTACTGAGTCGTCAATTGATTTGATTATGAGTTGTGTTTCCCAATCCTCATCTTCGATCATGATAAATGGGAGGAAAACTACCACTTTCAACCATACTCGGGGGCTGAGACAGGGAGACCCGATGTCCCCATACTTGTTTAACATATGCCTTGAATCCCTTTCTCATCTGATCACTAAGGCAACAATGGACAAGACTTGGACTCCGTTTTGGGTAGGAAAAGACAAAGTGCCGGTGTCACATTTAATGTTTGCAGACGACCTCTTGATCTTTGGGAGGCTAGATGAATCAACAACCTTTGCAGTTAGGGAAACCTTAAGGGAGTTTTGTAAATTATCGGGGCAAAAAATCAATGAGAGCAAGAGTAGACTTATTTTCTCCCCAAACACACCTATGGAGCACAAAACTCTATTTCAGCAAACCCTAAATATCGAGGAAAATGCAAACTTAGGAACCTACCTAGACCTGCCGTTATCTCATAAAAGACCCTCAAAGAATCAAGTCCAATTTGTGGTAGAGAAAGTTAAAGGGAAGTTGGCTAATTGGAAAACAAAGTACTTGTCAAGAGCTGGTAGGTTATGTCTTATTTCCTCTACTCTCTCAACCATTCCGGCTTATTACATGCAAGCAATGGCCTTCCCAGCTGCTACCCTCAAAGACATTGATAGAGTTTGCAATAATTTCTTGTGGGGTGATGTAGGTAACCAAAAAAGAATCCATCTTGTTGGGAAAGAAATAACTTTCTTGCCTAAAACAATGGGTGGGCTGGGTATACGCAACCAAACTTTAATGAACAAAGCATACTTGGCAAAATTAGGATGGAAGCTATCTCAAGGTCCCGACAACCTAGCTAAAAAATGCATAAGCTCAAAATATATTCATAGAGACTATATTACGTCTTTTGCTAAGGGGTCGCCAATTTGGCAAAGTGTAGGAAAGGGATGGGAGCTCCTTGAAAAAAATAGTCAGTGGATCATGGGAAATGGAATGAGTATAGACTTTTGGATAGATGATTGGTTAGGAATAGGGAGTATTCGTAGTCATATAGTTGGGCCTTTAACTCTCCAAGAGAGTGATTACAAGGTGAAGGATGTGACTAGGGATGGTCTTTGGAATTTAGAACTGCTATCCTTCACTCTTCCGGACCACATAATTAGTCGGATATTAAATATAGATCCCCCTAACATCAGAGCCCAAAGTGATATCCTTGCACCAATATATCTTGAGCCCCAGGGCTTTTCACTCGCCTTAGCTTATAAGGCCCAGTTTCCTAATAATAGCATGGAGGACTTAGGATGGATCTGGAAAGTGAAGACAAGCCCAAAAGTTCAAATCTTCCTTTGGCTTGTGTGTTTAGATCGTCTACCTCACAACAAAATGCTTAGGGATAGACACATAACTCAGGATGCACTTTGCCCAAGATGCCCTCATGACGTCGAGGATGCTAACCATATTCTTCGACAATGCCAAAAATCTCAAGTAGTATGGACCTTAGTATCCACATACACCCCCCTAGACACCCGAAACATGACACTTTGGTTGCAAGAGAATATCAAAAGTAAGAATAAATTTCGAAACATTGAGTGGTCCATAATATTTCCCTTCTTATGCTTTGAAATCTGGAAAAGTAGAAATCACATCATTTTCAATCCCACAAAAAAACCGCATGCTCCTGAAGAAGTGCTGGCCCAGGCATGGAGAAATGCAAAGGACTTCATTCATGCAAATGGTCCATCGGAGATTCAAAATACTACATCCCAAATCTATCGGTTAGTAGACCACACCCCTAACACTTGGACCATGCTAAATGTAGATGCCGCATTCAAAGGCCAAGCCCTAGCAAGTGGGTTAGGGGGGGTGATAAGAACAAGTGAGGGGAAATGGGTGATGGGGTTCACAAAAACCACCTTTGCGAGGGATGCCTTAGGGGCTGAGCTCCAGGGAATTCGTGAGGGTCTATTACTCGCCCTCCAGTATGGCTTTAAAAAATTGGTTCTCTTCTCTGATTGTAAACAGGCCACGCAACTCCTTGACCAGGAAGTAACCCAAACTAACATTTATACTGATGTTCTATGTAAATGCAGGGAGTTAGGCAGGACATTTGACGAGTTCAAGATTCGGCACTGTAGGAGGCAAGACAACAAACTTGCAGACAAGATGGCGAAGCACTGTATGGCACACGAGGACCCACAAATATGTAATAGAGTAGCTAGTATTTTCCCCCTTGTTCCGAACTATTGCGTCGAAACTTACTTAGAAGAATGTAGTAGTAATGATACTATGGTTTGCTCTACGGAGTTGTCTGACACAATGGTTTAATTTAATTTAATGCATCCCTTATTTCACCAAAAAAAAAAAAAAACTTGACTTACTGGAGGAATTTTGATGCAAAGTTTGTATTATTAAAAAATAATCAAAAGTTTGTATTATTGCTAGAGAACGGGCCAAAGTTTGTATTATTCCAGTTAAAAAATCCATTTTTAATTAGCTACTCCTATCTCTCAACTCTAATCTCTTAAATATTGAAATTTTATATAGATATTTACAAAGCAATTTTGTCGAACAAATGATTATGAATATAGATATCAGTTAGATATGTTATGTTAAAATTTAGGGGAATACTCAAATTTTCATATGTAGTCATTAGCTTTTACGGTTGAATGGACAACAAAAACTAATTACGTCGTTTACATGTTGAAATTCATACTCCCTTGTTTTCCAAAAGATTTCCCATTTGTAATATTGACACTATTCATATGTAAAGAGAATATTTAAGTTCTTTCTGATATACTCATTTTGATAAAACAGAGTCATGTGGAGTCTTATTTGATCCGTCTCAGTAAGTTACAAAAATCAAGCTTTTATAATTTTTACTAATATGTAATTAAAGATATAAATGATAAAACGTGCATTGGCAAAGCGTGAAAAAGGAGAAATGAGAAATCCTTTGGAAAACGGAGGGAATAATACTTAAAACCTAGTTTTATACTACTTCCTCCGTTTCGTTTTAAATGCAACAAATGAATATTTTATATCTCACAAAAAATACCCCTTTATTGCATTTAAAACGAAACGGAGGAAGTACTTCATATAGACTTTTGATAATTGACAAAAGAAAACCTACAACAAATAGTTAAATTGTTAAAATGAAAAACTAACTCTCGTTTATCAAGGGTGTTGCTATTTGACGCCCTAAAATTTCTTACTAACGCCCTAAATACGTATTTATATACTGTATTTTATACTTTATCAATTCTTCTCCTTCTTCCTTCATTTCCCTACTTTCACCTTTCCTTTATTCTTCCACCATTACCACTGCATTTATACCTTCCGTCCTTCCCACCTGCATATCTTGTCAAATACTTCCAAATGAAGGTAATTAATATCAAAGGTTGCACAGAGGGTGAAGATATCAAACAGCCTGCACAACCCAGTCAACCACGCCCAGTCCACCGCGCCCAGCACCATTGGAGTTGAACAACTTCCACCATATATCCTGCAAAGTAAATCTCACGCCCACACCCCACCTAGTCCACCGCACTCAGCACCAAAATTTTCGTCCACTTTGTTCACCACCACTAGTCCACCGCGCCCACAACCCACAAAACAAAATTCACATCCACAAACATGAATACAACAAAAAGAAAATTAAAGATCTGAATTTATGAGAAACAAAATTGATTTTTTAAAAAAAAATTATGGTGAGGCGTCCATGGTGGGTTCCTGTGACGCCTCACCACTGGTACAGGCGCCCACCATGGACGCCTGTGCCTGTGGTGGGGGGGCGTCCACCATGGACGCCTCACCATAATTTATTCAATTTCTGGGTGGTTAATAAATAGGTTTGTTAGATTTCAGTTACTAGCTGGAATCAGTTAAAGGTTGTTATGCCTTGGCGGGAAAAGTTGAAAAGTTGTTTTACTTTCCTTTAAATACTTGTGTTCTGTTGATTAGAAGAAGATAAGAATAATGATTCATTAATCCCAATCTATTTCCCTATCTCTTTCTACTTCTTTCCCTTCCTATCTTTCTATTTCTTCTTTTCTGGTTCTTATATTCTGTTCATTTCAGCAGAGAACTTTGTTCCTGCAACATTGGTATCAGAGCATTTCGATCAAAATTCAATTCAATTTGCTTCATTTTTAGCTCATTACAATCTCTGTGAGATTTCGATTCTACTGATCTAAAATTTGCAATCATCAGATCAGTTTTTCTCAGTCAAATTTAACACCCTATTTTGTGTGTTGCGTTAATTTTTCTGGAAATTTGATACATTCAAATTCAATTGAGCTAAACTGGCGCCAACTACCAGAAATAGTGTTAGTATGGAGGATCAATTGAAATCATTTGAGCTGAAATTTCAAGATCAATCTAAGAAAGTTGAAGATCGCCTAAAAGATTGATGAACCGAGAGATTTGATTCTTGAATCAAGAATCAAATGGCAGATTCTGCTGAGAAAGCTACTGATAGTCCAAGAACAGGTTCTAGGCAAGGATCTAATTCCCTTCCTAAACCTCTAGGGTATGTTCCTAAGCTGGAATTTCCTAAATTTGATGGTACTAATTGTAGACTATGGATAAAAAAATGCAATAAGTACTTTCGGTTATGCAAAATAGTCAAGATCAAAAGGTTGATCTAAGCATCCTTATTCATGATTGAAAAGGTTAAAAAATGGGTGAGTAGTTATCTTTCGTGCGTAAGAGTGTAGATTGGAGTGAATTTGTGATTGATCTTTCTGCTAGATTCAAAGATGATAAGAGCATGAATGTTGTTGAGCAGTTTAATAAATTGCATCAAACTGATTCTCTAGAGGCTTACATTGATGACTTTGAGGATCTTAGTTCTGTAGTATTGCAACATCATCATGATTTGCCTCAGGATTATATGTTGGAAAGCTTTGTAGGAGGACCCGAAGGCTGGTGTTAAGCCATTTGTTAAAGCTTTCAAACCACAATCCATAGCCGATGCAAGAGAGTTTGCAAGACTACGGGAAGAAACTATAGCACATGTTCAAGCCAAACCACAAAAATCCTATTCTTCCTATTACAAAACACCTTCTACATATTCGGCAACAAATGTAGCTTACCACCTCTTTTGCCTACTCCCTCCACTAAACCTTCCTCTCCCTTTTCTTCTTCTCGCTTCTTCTACTCCTAAAACTACCTTTAAAAATCCTAGAACTTTTAAGCACATTCCCTGAGATGTAAGGGCGTAAAAGATTGCTAAAGGACTTTGTTATTATTGTGATCGACCTTATGATAGAAATCATAAGTGCCAATTTAAAGAGCCTCAACTATTTCTTGTAGAGTTTTTAGGTGAAGATGTCAAGAATTGCAAGGTGTAGGAGATATCTTGTTGGAAGAGATCGAACCTTTTATCTCCATTAATGCTCTTTCTCGGTACTCAAACTTTCCATACCATGAGAGTGCAAGGGGTGGTTAGAGATAAGTCATTTCACATTTTGATAGATTCTGGTTCTACTCACAACTTTCTGGATTTGGAGCTAGCCAGGAAGTTAGGCTGTGCAATTGAGTATGTGCCTCGTCGCTGGTCGTCATGGCCGATGGCAACCAATTGCATTGCAATCATGTCAGTAAAGGCTTTACTTGGAGTATGCAAGGCCATACTTTTACAGCTGATGTCATGCTGATTTCCTTAGGAGCTTGTGATATGGTGTTAGGTATTCAATGGTTGACCACATTGGGACCTATCTGTTGGGATTTCAAACAGCTTGCCATGAAGTTTGAGTGGCATGGAACACCCCTTGTGTTGCAGGGTGTTCATCCTCAGAAGGTTCAAATGGTTGATGGTACTCCTTCATCAAAATTACTTGAGAATGCTATACAATTATGTGTCCTGCAAGTGAGGGATTTAGCTTACATTGACACAACAACTTAGTTTTCAGAAGGAGGTAAATGCTAGTTTGTCTCAAGAATGGTTGGATTTAAGGCTCCAATACAATGATTTATTTGAAGATCCAGTGCATCTTCCTCCACACAGGGGCTTATATGATCATCATATTCCTTTATTGGAGGGGTCCAGACCTGTTAATATTAGGCCCTATAGGTACCCACTCAAACAAAGGGACATCATTGAGCAATTTATTCAAGATATGTTGGACAGAGGCATTATTCAGTGTAGTGCTAGTCCATTTGCTTCTCCAGTGGTGCTAGTTGGCAAGAAAGATGGCACCTGGAGGTTGTGTGTAGATTATAGAGATTTAAACTCTAAAACTGTGAAGAACAAGTTTCCAATTCCAGTCATTGATGAGTTGATTGATGAATTGGCTGGAGCAACTGTTTTTAGCAAGCTGGATCTTAGAGCTGGATATCACCAACTGAGAGTTCACCCTAATGATGTCTATAAAACTGCTTTCAAGACTCATACAGGGCATTTTGAGTTTTTAGTAATGCCTTTTGGCCTTACTAATGCTCCTGCTTCTTTCCAAGGATGGATGAGTAGTGTATTTAAGCCACTATTGAGGAGGTGTGTACTCGTTTTCTTTGATGATATCTTAGTATACAGCAAGAATTTGGAGTCTCATTGGCAAGATTTGGCTAATGTGTTTGCTTTGATGAGAGAAAATTCTATGTTTATCAAAGAAAACAAATGCAGTATTGCTATTGATAAGGTAGAATACTTAGGGCATTTTATTTCAGCCAATGGGGTTGAAACTGATCCTCACAAGATTTCTGCAGTAGAGAGCTAGCCTATTCCTCAATCAGTGAAAGAATTGAGAAGTTTTTTAGGCCTAGCTGGGTATTACGGGAAATTTGTAAGGCACTATTCTCTCCTTAGCAAACCACTCACTGACTTGTTGAAGAAAGGGGCTTTTGCCTGGTCTGATCAAGCTCAGAAAGCTTTTGTAGCTCTCAAGCAAGCCTTAGTTTCTGCACCAGTGTTAGTGTGCTGCATTTTTCAAAGCAGTTCATTATAGAGACAAAGATGCTTCTCAAAAGGGGAATTGGAGCTGTTTTGATGCAAGACCATCATCCTATTGCATTTATTAGTAGGACTTTGGGTCCCAAGTGGCAAAAGCTCTCAGTTTATGAAAAAGAGTTACTTGCCATAGTCTTTGCTGTCCAAAAGTGGGAGCAGTACCTAATTAGCAATCACTTCATCATCCACACAGACCAAAAGAGTTTGAAATGGTTGTTGCAGCAGAAAATTTCAACTCCTTTTCAGCATTTTTGGCTCTCTAAATTGATGGGCTTTGATTATGAAATCAAATACAAGTGTGGGCAAGATAATCATGCAGCGGATGCCTTATCCGAGGTTCAAGGTTCTGAAGTCTTGTGTCTGGCTCTTTCAGTGGTGACCTCTTATTTAACTGACTTACTCAAAGTCAGTTATGTTCTGGATAATGGTTTGCTAAACATTATTCATAAGCTGCAATCTTCTATTTCAGTTGACAAGTACAGTTTGCAAGATCAGTTGTTAAGGAGGTCAGGCAGGTTGGTTGTGGGTCCTGATGTTAATCTCAGGTCAAAAATCACAATTGGCTACATTCATCTCCTGAGAGTGGCCATTCAGGGCGAGATTTGACTATTAGAAGAGTGAAGAATTTGTTTTACTGGAAGGGTTTGAGCAAAGCAATAAGGCAATTTGTCAGGAATTGTTTTGTGTGTCAGGCTTCCAAATATGATCCTGTTGCAAAACCAGGGTTGCTTCAACCTCTCCCAATACCAGAAGCTATATGGCTTGATGTCTCCATGGATTTTATTTCGGGACTTCCCAAGTCAGGAGGATATGATGTGATCTTGGTTGTGGTTGATAGGCTAAGTAAGTATGCCCATTTTATGCCCTTGGCTCACCCCTACACTGCCTTGCAAGTAGCTCAGACCTACCTGGACAATGTGTTCAAACTACACGGTTGGCCTCGCAGCATAGTAAGTGATAGGGATCCTATTTTTCTTAGTCAGTTTTGGCAAGGACTATTCAGTCTCCATGGCACTGAGTTTCTTCTCTCTTCAGCCTACCATCCTGAGACAGATGGCCAAACTGAAGTCTTGAATAGATGTTTGGAGACTTATTTGCGATGTATGTCTAGTGAGCATCCTAATCAATGGCATGCTTGGCTACCTTTGGCTGAATGGTGGTATAACACCCATTTTCAGTCTGCCATTCAGCTTACCCCTTATGAAGCTGTGTATGGACAACCACAACCTACTTATTTGCCTTATTTGCCTGGAGATTCTAATGTGCTAGAGGTGGATAGGAGTTTACAGCGGAGAGAGGCCATGATAGATGCTTTAAAGTTTCATTTACAACAAGCTTAGGCTAGGATGAAGCACCAAGTTGATCAGCATAGGTCTGAGAGACATTTTTTGGTGGGAGATTGGGTGTGGCTTAAGTTGCAACCTTATAGGCAACTTTCTGTGCACCATAGGAGCAATCATAAAATTTCTCCTAAGTATTATGGTCCATACCAGGTTCAGGCAGTCATTGGCAGGGTGGCTTATAAGCTCAAGTTACCTATTTCAGCCAAGATACATGATGTTTTTCATGTTTCCCAGCTGAAAGCTTTTCATGGTACTCTTCCTATGGCTACTCATATTCCTTCATGGTTTCGAGGGCAAGATGCTAGTTCTGCTCCTACACCTGCTGCTATCCTGGACAAGAGGGTGGTCAAGTTTCAAAATGAAGCCCAAGTTCAATATCTAGTTCAGTGGGCTCATGCTGATGTTCATGATACATCTTGGGAAGTTGCTGTTGATTTTGAAGCTAAGTTTCCAGATTTTGTTGTTCCTTAGACTTGGGGACAAGTCTCTTTAAGGGGAAGGAATGTTAAGGGGTTAATAAATAGGTTTGTTAGATTTCAGTTACTAGCTGGAATTAGTTAAAGGTTGTTATGCCTTGGCGGGAAAAGTTGAAAAGTTGTTTTACTTTCCTTTAAATACTTGTGTTCTGTTGATTAGAAGAAGATAAGAATAATGATTCATTAATCCCAATCTATTTCCCTATCTCTTTCTACTTCTTTCCCTTCCTATCTTTCTATTTCTTCTTTTCTGGTTCTTATATTCTGTTCATTTCAGCAGAGAACTTTGTTCCCCGCAATGGTGGGTCAGTTGGGGGTCGTGATCGCCGGATAATTGGTGGATTTAGGGCCGATGAACTCAGGTTGCCGGAACTTTGGAGTTGGTTGTTGCGGTGGTTCCTGATGATGGGGAGTGTGGAGGCAAGTGAAGGTAAAAGTGTTAGTGCAGGGAAGGGGGGAATGGGTAAGCAAAAGGAAAAGGAAAAAAGAATAGGTAATGTATAAAAATACGTATTTAGAGCGTTAATAGTAAGAAATTTTAGGGCGGCGTTTAACTAATCAGTTTATCAACCCTATGAGTGCATCAGTAAAACCTCTTTGAAAGTAGAGCTGATCAACTCCAGCCCGGCCCGCGGGCCCGGCCCGGTTTTTGGCGGGCTTGGGCCATTTTTTGGGCCCGCGGGCCCGGCCCGCTCCAATTTTTTTTTTTTTTTTTGGGCGGGCTTTGGACAAGCCAAAAATACTTTTTAGTCTAAATTTTGGGCCCGGCCCGTTTTGGCCCGCAAAAGCCCGCTCGGCCCGGCCCGAAATACCGGGCTTTGGGCACATTTTTTTGGCCCGGATTTGGGCCCGGCCCGCACAACGGGCAATTTTTTTTTGTCCGGCCCGGCCCGGTGTTTGATCATGTCTATTTGAAAGCGAATAACATTTACTAACAAAATTTGGGCAGACACTAGCAATTAAGATAGTTATATAATAACAAAATTCAAAAGGATTATGAAATATTTTATATTTAGTAGTAAATAATACTTCATTTGTTCTTTGTTCTTTCTTTTACGTGTGAGCACACAATGAGCATAGTCCACATTTTTTGTAGGTTGGTGAAATGGAGGGAACTATGGGCTAGATCCTCCTCGCAGGTGAAATTATAAATCAAACTTTTTTTCCTCCTACAAAGTAACCCTAGCGGGAGCCGAACCTCCAACTAATGTAATCCTTTTTTCACTGACCAAAGCTTAGCTCGGTATGAGCACTATCTACAATCCACATCCTACTCAGCTATAATCTGCACAACCTACTCCTTGATAGGGGTGTAAGTTATTTGGTTAAAATCCGAAAATCAAACCAAACCAAACCGAATTAGTAATTTGGTTTGGTTTTTTTTAGAAAGCGATTTGGTATGGATTCCAAAAAAAACCGGTTTTTCGGTTTGATTCGATTTTGATTTTGGAAAACCGAAATATAGATATATAGGGCCATATCAAGGTTTATATATATATCCAAAGTCCCGTTCCAACTCTAAAAAAATATGGGATTTTGGCCTTTTACCACTTTGGGTTTCCTTTTCTCATAAACCCAAAGTCACGTTAGTCACCAACTCAGAAGTGAGAACACCACTATTCCACTAAAACCCTAAGTAAGTCACGTCGTTTCTTGCTCCTCTCTCTCTCTTAAGTCAGTAAGTTTTTTGGGTTTCCTTTCCTCCATTTCTTTCTCTCCTCTCATGGATGAAGATAAGGTCGAAGAGCTGCTATGTCATTATTGCTCCTAGATGCTGGAATTTTCTCACTTTTCTTGCTCCTAGCTGCTTCCATTTCATTATTTATGTAGATAATTTAGCATTTTTAATGAAGTGTTTATATTTTAAGAAATGGTTTGGTAGTATAACCATAAACATGTAGCAAGTGTTGGGAATTTAATGTTGCTGCTGCCATTTTCAGTTGGTATATTATATGTTGTACTTTTCAAATTTGCAAGTCTTGGAAACAGGGGTTATTTTTATCAAAAAGTTTGGTTTAATTTCGATTTGGTTTGGTTTGGATTTTGGAATATAATAAAAATTCGGTTTGGTTTGGTTTTGATTTTTAAATTTCGGTTCGGTTTGGTTTGGATTGAGCCGAATTCCTGTTTGGATTTGGATTGGAAATATTAAAACCGAATGTATTTCTTTTCGGTTTGGTTTTGTCCTAAAATCGAACTGAAAACCGAACTTATACCCCTAAAGGTTTTGTGGCTAAACTTTAATATGGTACTAATCTCAGTACACGTATTCAAAAGGATATTATAACTAGAACATCATCTACTTACAAATATACACATCAGTTTTCGATTTCCAAAATATTAACGCCATAAGTTTATGGACATGGACTTGTATCTAATTAATGACTTCTCCAGGACTATCTATTTTTCTTGCTCTTCTTCTTCTTGGCATTTCTCGACTTTTTGCTTCCTTTCCCTTGGTTTCTACCTTTACTGTCCTCTTGCTGCTTTCCAGGAGCAACAGCTGAAGAATCATCTATCTAACCCTCCTCGACATAGTTGATATCATCAGCAGTTTCACTTAGTGACGGATCCAGAATAACATATTAGTGGGCTCAAAAAATATTTTTTTCCCGATATTTTAGTAGGTGTAATGGTCCAATTTTTCAGAAATAAAACTACATTTTGACCAAAATATACTACAAATCAAGATTTAAGTAGGGTCACATGACCCCACACCTCACGCCACCCCTGAGTTTCGGCATGTCCTTGATCTCCTAATTCGGAACATTTTCCTCACGATTATCCGGGAGAAGAAGTCTTCAAATTGGTTTGAGGAATCGGCGAACTCGGGGAAATGCTCAATCTTAGGTTTTCTTGATAACGGTCGTTTAGCACTGTCTTCAATCAGCAACATGCTATCTTTCAACTGTTGTCCACTGCAAAAAAACAACATTCAATCGCAAAAGTAATTAAGTAAATAACCATGCAGAGAAATGTGGTTTAAAAATTAGTCAGGCGTAAACTAAGCAAGTGTCTAGTTGGGAAAAAAAACATTTTGTGAGAATGGTGGTTTTCTTAAGGGTGAAAAATGGTTCTCTCACAGATGCAAAATTAAGAAAACCACTTCTCCAAGAAAATGTGTACGGACATGCATTTTGTCTCTTTCTTATTCCTTACCTTCCTCTTTGTCTTGTCCCATTTATCCTTTTCCCTCCATTTTATTTTTTCTCTTCTCTAACTTTTTTTGCAAGGAACCATAGAATCCTAATTTATAAGTGTTAGACCATCACTTTCATTGAAAATGTTTTCGTCAGCCAACCAAACAACACCTAAACAAGTGTTAGGCACACCCAAAAGACAAGGCTAGAGAAGAAATCACATCCCCAACTAGAAAAAGAGAGGAAAGTTCTCCACTTGGGCTAGAAATTTGAACAAACCTTGTATCTAAGGCTGCCGACAAGAGCCGTAACTCAAGAAGCAGGCAACCACCTTCTGCTAGAAAGAGCTTGTGCTCATCATCAGTACATGTATCATTTTCCAATGGCATGGTTATCGCGGTTGTCATCAGTTTATGTGTGTTGTCAATCTGCACCTATTAGGGGAACAAGAAAGTAGCAAGTAAAATAAAAGAACACATAATTAAGCATAAAAAACTATTGCAAATTATATGTTACTTGGACTCTTCATTTTATCTCGGCTACCTATGTTGGACCCTCGACAGAACACTTCATTTTTTACCATATTCACAGATTTATTATAAATAGCCAAACCCGAACATTAAGACAAGTAACATAGTCCTAAAGTACTTAAAATTACCTTAATTTTTG
The DNA here is from genome assembly GCA_947648045.1 of Beta corolliflora. Lineage (NCBI taxonomy): Eukaryota > Viridiplantae > Streptophyta > Magnoliopsida > Caryophyllales > Amaranthaceae > Beta > Beta corolliflora. Next base: position 56,859 of record CANSZD010004139.1, read on the forward strand.
GTGCATTAGACACAAAGATTTGCCTACTTTCCTCATTCTCTACCAACTTCAACATATCAAAAACTTCCCAAACGTTCCCATCTTGGAGCTCAATACATCCTTCATTCTTCTTTTGAGGGAAACTAGTGGAACTGGAATCAGCAGCACTAACTCTATCTGCACAAGCATTCACCTTATCCGGAAATAGGATTCTCTGCAACTCCTCTTTACTCTGGTCAACAATATCCAGATAAATAGCACCCCTACAAGACACACTCTTAAGATTTTTTCCAGTTCTTACAACCACCAGGGGATCCCCAATTGCATGTAGCGCTTCAGCAACAGCATTGTTAAAGCCAACCTTGCGCATTTTTCGTAGGGCACTTGAAAATGCAAGTGGTAATTGCTTAGAAATTTCGTTCCAATCTAACACATCTAGAAGTTCTTCCATATACTTATTGGAATTCAGATGAAGCAAGCACATTAGAACAACTAGTCTGAGAAGCAGCACTGGGAAGTGTTCCCTTGCATTAATGCCAACTTTTTTAACCCATTGCACAGTTTCATGTTTCTTCATGAGAAGCTGATGAAGTATGCGAGCCAAAGGCAATAAGTGTCTCGCAAAAATACAGATCCATCACCAGCAGACACCAAATATGTACCGAGGTTGGCTTTCCACTCAAGATGATTAAACCATTCAACAAGAGATGATCTAGTCATCAGTACACAGCCCCGAAACTCCAGAAGGGATAACATTAGACGGTCAACAAGATATAAGAAAGAGCTAGGCGATATGTAATCTCTAGTCCTCCAATTGGCATCATAAACATTCCTTAGAGCTCTATGAAGCTTGCAAGCAAGGGGTTCGGCCGGTTGACCTTGAGCTTCAGTACACTGAGAGACGGCCTGAAGAAGTGGTTTCCAGGGAGAATCATCATCAACTCTTCTAAGAACCACTTGTGAAAATTCAATTTTACCCTTAGGAGATCCGAGCAACACCATGGCTATACGTCCAAGTTGACCATATGTTAAAATATCTGTCCCTTGAACATTATGTACTAAGACTACTTCTAGTATTTTCCGAGAAATCTCCATCTCTCTCAAAAACATAATGTTTTGGCTCACTGATTTTCTCCAGTCGAGAGGAAACATGCATTTAAAATATTCTCCTACTGAAACATCAACGTAACCCTGCAGCGACTTTACATCCTGATACTTCTGCTTCAAAGGTTTCTGGGAGGATAGCATCTGTGCAACTTCATAGAGATGGAGTAATAACCTAGCCTTTCTAAATTCAGACAAAGAACCCCTCCATGCATTCGTCCGAAGTGCTTCAAGAGCATTCAACACTTTCATGCCAGTGGATAGTAACTCCAGGGACCAATGGTTGCGGGCAGCAGCTTTCAAGTGCTCTATATTGACGCTGATCAACTTTCCAAACTTTCCAAAAGAACTTTTGCCAGCCTCCTTCATCCACTCAGCATCAGGGTACATACAAACATAAATTGTTCCCGTACTAACAACCAGCCTTCGAACCCCAAGGTAGTTTAAGCAAAATTCTCCAAGTTCGGCTGAATCACTAGTTTCATTAACATCCACTGCCTCGAGAAACTTGAATATTCTCAAAACAGTGTCCTTCCACAAGTTCCAAGAGTAGATTAGTGTTTCAACAGAGACCTTGTTTCTAGAAATCCTTTCAAGATGTGGCACAGGCGAACTTTCTATGGTGTCGCTTTCCTGCTCATACTTCGAAATATCAACTTGAAGCATCAAATCCAGGATTCTTCTGATCGATAGTATTTCCCCTTTCAGATTTTTATGTGTTTGAGAAATGATAAAAAATTCTTTCAGCTCAGACAGTGAATAATTTCTGTTCAACAAAATCAGGCTATCTGTACATACAGACGATACAGTCCTATAAAGATCACGTGGCTCAACATTATAAGCACAGGCTTTGGCTTTCAGTAGCAGCTCCTCCATATGTAGGAATTTCTTCAATGGCCAACCTTTACCATCATCCCAAAGACAACCAGCAAGAGCATACCATAAAAAAAATTCACAAGCTTCCTTAAAAAGCCCGCCTTTTTCCATTAAATCTGCCTCAAGTTGAAGTTCCCCTCTTTCCTTTGCAATATCAGCAGCCTTCAAGAAGTTTCCTAATTCTACCTCCAAGTCCAAAAGCTCATCAAGGCGACCTACTTTTTTGAGGAAGGTTTGCATAGACTCCTCTGAACTAAACGCCTTAACAAATTTCATCATTTTTATCTTATCATCCTGCTCATGCAACGAAAAAGCCCAATTTTCTAGGAAGACTTGTTCAATCATGTCCAATTCTCCACCCATTTCCTGATGTTTCCAATATTGAATATACTGCAGGCCTAAGTCATACAACTTCCCTTTTGTGCAAGACAAAAGGCACTCAGAGAAGAGATTACACTTAGCATATACCTCAGCAGCGCGCTCATGATGTCCAGCAAAGGTGAAACATTCACAGGCCTTTATTAGATCTGACTCCTTACCTTGCTCAAGATATATTATACCTGTGAAAAAGTTTTGTAAATCCCAAAGCATCACAAGAACCATCAAACAGGAAAACAATATCAAGTAACAAAAATCATAATTTGATTCCAATGCAATCACATCCAGAAACAGGTATCACTCTTGTATTAAACATAGATCACTAGCAACTTGGATGCAAATTTTTAGCACCCAATTACAGATGGCAATTATCCATGGGTGAGTGAATTATCCACCCACCCGCCCCAAATAAATGGGTGATCACCCGCGGTGAAGCAGGTGACGGGCGGGTGATGGATGGATCGGGTCGGATATGGATGATATTTTTTGGACCCATCACTCGTCCCATCCATCCATCCACCCATATACACCCATATATATATATATATATATATATATATATATATATATATACACCCATATATATATATATATATATATATATATATATATATATATAAAGAAATTTGTTTTTTTAATGCCACCTGTCATTTAAGGTAATTAAAAAAAAAAAAAATTTAAGGGATAAAAAAAATACTTATAATTACTTTTTGGTGTGTAATAAGATTGATATTTTTGTCGCTTTATTGTTAATCTATGAGACTATGGTTAATATTTCATATATTAATTTCTTTAAAATTGTTATGTCAAAAAAATAGATTTTGTTCCCAGTATCACCCGTTTCCCACACGCCCCACCCGCGGGTGATGGGTGGAGCGGATATGTGTGAAATTTTTGGCGGGTGATGGATGGTGTGGATGGAGTTTTGGGTCGCCGGTGATGGGGCGGATGGAGCTCCACCCGACCCATCTCCGATCCATTGCCATCCCTACACCCAATAAAATATACAAGGTTATGTTCAAGATATACCGACAATATATATACAAATCATAAGCTAATGAGCCAAGTAAACAAGATAAGAGGGTTCAAAGTAGTGGTGCTCTGACTTCTTGCTTCTTAGTCTTCCATCAAAAGCAGCAGCCAGATACCTTTTACTATTACAATTTAAGGATTATTTGATTTTAATAATGCAACCTTTTGGCCATTCGCAACGAATAAGCTAACATTTTAATTATTCCTGAATAATGCAACTTTTATCAAAAAATTATTTGAATGGGTAAAAACCGGATGCAACTTATCCAACAGGTAAAAAGGGACACGTGTCAAACAATAAGTGGTCACTTTATTCTTTCTCCCTCCTCCCTCCACCCGAGCCACCCGGCCACCCCCCAACCCTCACCCACTGGCTCCCCTACCCGTAAACAATCCGTGACCACCACGAAATCCCTCCCCAACCCCGCGGCCACCACCGAAACCACCCTTACCGCCGAAATAACCCCCACATGAATCCCCTTCCTCCGAAATTCTTCAACCATCATATACAAACAATAAAACCAACTCAGAAACCAAAGCAATCATCAAAACCCAAAATCCTGATTTCCAAATCCAATAATCAAGCAACAAAACCATAAAATTAAATCAATAAAAAAACCTAAAAAATGTAGTCATCACTTACAATCAATCTTCAACCTGTTCAAAAGCTTCACGCCATAACAACCGCAATAACACATGACAGAGATGGGAGAATGAACAAGGCACGCAGCGGCAACGGTGTTTGGCGGTGGAACCACCTCATGAGAGGTCGAAAGTGTGGGAAGAGCAAAGAAAGAGTGTGACGAGTTTCGATTGGAAGAAGAGAGAGAGAGGTCGGGGTGGGTGATGAAGGTGAAGGAGTTTGGGAGGTGGAAGAGGAGGTTGTGTAATTTGAGAGGTCGGTTTGGTGGTTTTTAGGGGGTGGGGGAGGGAAAGGGGTGGTGTTTTCGGGGAAGGAGGAGGGGAAAGGGGTGGTGTTTTCGGGGAAGGAGGAGGGGAAAGGGGTGGTTTTTGGGGTGGGAGAGGGGAGGAGGATAGGCTCCAGTAGGCCAGGGTGGGGGTTTCCAATGGGCAGGGGGTGGGTGGGTTTTGCTGGGTGGGTGGGTTTTGGTGGTTCCATGGATGGGGTGGGTGGTTTGGGTGGTTAGATGAGTGGTCAAAAGTGTAGGGATTGCCAAGAGTGTAAAAAGGAAAGTAAATAACCAATTGTTCAAGTAGCCGGTCATTTAGCCTATTCTAAGAACTTTGGGTGTAAAGGTTGTATTATTCAGGAATAATTAAAATGTTAGCTTATTCGTTGCGAATGGCCAAAAGGTTGCATTATTAAAATCAAATAATCCTTTAAGTAACAACGAGTAATATATTTTACAGTTCTATGTTCAAGTAAATTCCCACAATTCCTGATTGATAGCGATCTAAATTCCCTTCCCTTCCTAAACCAAAACAATATACCTATTAACTAAAAGCAACAAAGAAAGTACAAATTCTAAGCCATTATGAATCATGGTTATTCGATTATGTGCTTGAATGATAAGTTTATGAAGACAAAGTGAAACCTTAACTATGTTACTATCTACAGATTTTAAACTTGTAACCCATCATTAGAAAAATAGAATCAATTTTTGCAGAACTAATATAGCCCATGTTTCAGATAATCACTACCAATAATTATAAAACGATTCCACAACTCCTTGTTCTCCACTTTGAAAATTTGACAGTACTCCAATCAAGGATTCAACAGAGGCTCAACAGAGGCATACTCCTTGCAATCAGTAGTCTAAGGCTGTATAATGTGTGCCTCTCAATCCCCAAAATTGGCAGGAACATCCTACAAGTAGTGCTTTTAAGTTTTTAACCTAATAAAAAATCTACTTCATACTATCATCAAAACCCTCCAAGCTAAGTTTACGCAGCATAAGTAGAAACGAATATCTACTATAAATGGCAGCAAGTAATATTCAAAGCACCAAGGCAAACCTGCTCTGTCATATTCTTTCAACTCATAAAAGCAATCTGCAGCTTTCCGATACACGTTTATGCTTTCGAAAAGCTCAGCAGCTTGTCTGAGAATGCTAGAAGCCTCTTCAGGATTTAATTCATAAGTTCGACCAGCTGCTGCCTTTAACCCTGCAGCCTTAGCATAAATTTCCCAATGCCTATCCCCGGCTCTTTCGAAGCACATGGTTGCCACCTCATAGTTTTCCACTGCCAGCAACTGCAGATGAAACCAATAACCATCATTATGTCAAGAGAAGAAATACAGATCATCATTATGTCAGTAGAAGAAATTGGATATTGTTTTTACTACTGGAAAGGGAGAAATAATTGCTAACAGAAGATTGAAAGAAACAGAGAGTGAGAAAGACCTTCCTTCCCCGCGCTTTCCATTCCTCTGGACTGCTCGCAACTTGCATAGCACGTACAAGTGAATCATCCAATTGTCTGACCTGAACCGCACATAATTTTTTCCAGTAGTCAAACATAGGTTTTGAAACATCCTCTTTGTTCTCACAAATCCATAATCTTTGTCGAGTACGAGTGATAGCAACATATAGCTGCTTCAGCTCAGAGCATAAAACATTGGGCTTTGCGGGATTAAAATGGGGAAAAGACGGCTGCAAATTTGAATCAAGCATATCCTGCATCTTCATAAACTCGTATATGACTCTCCAGTGATTTTTCAACGGCGATGACCCAAAGAAATTGTACAGGAGGACATCCTATAAAGAAAACGAAATAAATTTATAACCCATATTGGCTTTTCATCAATTTTTGATGCGAAGCATAGGTTTACATAGATATTCTATATTCATTTACCTGGAACTCCAACCCTTTGCACTCAACAATTGTTAGCACGAGAGCATGTTTACCGACATAGCTTAGTATTTCTTTACGGACACAATCATCCCGTACAAGTATCACCTGCTCAGCTCCAAAACCAACAAGATTACTACCACCCATATTTCCAGCATTGCCAAAGATTGCGACAATAGCATTCTCATCTGATCCAGACTCCAACAAGATTGGAGCTTCTCCAAAGATGAAACTATTCTCGGGGGGTAAAATGTCAATAGAATGAGGAAAGAAATGATAAATGAGTTGAATAACACTGTGTCCTAACTTAAGTATACCAACATGGGTACGAAAATTCTGGCTCAAATGAAAAATCGGAGAAATCTGTCCTCGCGTTTGGCTTCCATTGGCCACATCATTTCTTTCACTCATCAAAAACTCCTTGTAAAACAGACATCTGACATCCTGAAACCGGAAATCGATCCCCCGTGCAATTGTCTGAGCTGTATCACCAGAAAAAACAAATCCTTCATCCACATTTCTGCAGATATATTTAAACAGGGCGATCTGTCGCATAGTCAAGTCCTGAACTTCATCTATATAAACGAAATCAATAGCATCACCAACATATCTCTCACGTTTGAGCCGTCGATGAAGATCATTCACAAAATCAGATAAATCGAATTCTCTTCTTTTTGCTTTCATCTTCTCATAAGTCAAGAATATGTCATATATCAACTCTCTCTTCTGCCGGCTTAAAGTTGACGTTCGGCCTGCAGACAAACAAAGATAATCCTCCTGACTAAGCTTACCATCTTTTGTTTCCCCTACTTGGAGACCACCTTTAATGATGGAAATTATCTCTGTAAACACTCTAGAGGAATCAAGCTTCTTGGTAAGCTGTGAATTGAAGTGGGGCCAGTAGAACAAATTAAACTTCTCATAGTTAACCTCTTTCCTTTTCATAATGGAGGTAGCAGATGTACTAGTATTTCCTCCGTACGAATGATTTAGTTCATCATAAAATCTCTCGAAGTATGAAATACCTAATGTGCCATCAAGCATGAGCAAGAACTTGTTAAAAGTTAGCACAAGAGGGTATGACTTCAGAGGAACACCAGCAAAAGAGTCCGAGATACCACTAAACTGATCACTGTCATCAATATCATCAGCATCAATGGGGACACTTGCCATAGAAGAGCTCTCATTGCGAACAAATCTGCAGGGTGACCAAAAATTAGCATGCACAGCTTTGAAACACAAAACAACAATATGTACGACTCTGTATAGAAGTAATCTAGGGAAACAGCTAGCGAGCCTTAAAAGTGACATTGGTAAGAATTGGTGGTGGGATGCGAGAGACAGATATATTAAGGACTCTATGCCGTATCTCTAGAATTAAAATATATCTACTAGAGACTTCAAACGATGAATATCCAAAACAAAGGAGAACAAACTCCATAATGTACCTTTCCAGACCAGAAATATGATGTTTAATGGCATAACAAAGTTTTGGACTAACTGTCACAAAAAGCTGGCGTAGAACATTTTCCCTCTCTACATTCTCTTCAGTGGGGGTAGCATTTGCAATGGTGGCATCTCTACTTACTTCATCAAGGCCTTCAAGAGCCATGTGGTGCAGTTGTTCTTTCTGAAACAGTTTCATGGTTAACACAGTTGTCTTTCCGGTACCAGATCGTCCTAAAATAAAGGAGGTTTTTGGGTGGATAATTATTTGCCGCTCCTCATCCGTTACTTCAAAGGGTAAGTCCAAAGCTTTACCATCAGAATCAGACAACAGGTGACCTACTACACCCGCAGATAGGGAGTAGAACTTCATTAACAACAAGCTTTCGCTAACATTAGCATTCTCAGCATAATTTGTGCCATCCAAATCACCATCAGAAGCACTTGTTGACTCAGCATAGTTGCTCTTCAATCGGACAATGTCAATTGAATTGCTCCAAGTCCTTGGGACCTCTAGCTCCCTAAAGGCAGCCAATATGATTATAAGAATGAGGAATTAACTGTAATATTTAATCCTACCTTCGCTTTATAATAGTTGTACCATATTGACTTTTGACACTATTCACATTCTCTACTTCGACCCTCTTGTATTATGTATACTTGCAGAAAATTATAGTCATGTGGGATCTTTTAGATATATCTCAATATGTATCTTCATAAAATCAACTTTTTTTCAATTTTTACTTGCGCACATTTTATTATATTAATGCTCAAACTTGTGCATTGACAAACGGTCGTACTCCTTTGGAAACAACTATTATGAAATGGAGGAAGTCTTTCTCAAGAAACCAGGAGAAGGTATCCATTTCAACAGAAAATAGAGAGAAAAGGCATACCCCTCAAGACTACGCTCTTTGCAATGACGCAAGAAATCATCAGTGAAAGCTCCATATATGTTATCAAGTCTCTTAACCAGCTTTGTTACATCTTCCAGTGGCACAACATCCCAGATCTTCAGCACTTGGATGTATACAGATTCTTTTACAATGTCATTCGTACATATAATGTAGCGACCTTCAACTTTGTATTGTTTCACAATTTGTACACTGCTCTCGCAGACAGGATCAGTTTTGACTTTCTTAGGCCGCCAGCCATTTGATAATTTCACAAGCAGATTCATCACTGATTTCTTAGCCCGGGTAGATGGAAGCTTTGCAAAGCTTTTCACAAAATTGTCACTAAACATAACCTTTGACAGAACAATGGAGGAAAGCATATTATAAACTGCGCTGATACAACCTCAATAAATATGGATGATGGATGATGAAAATGTCAGTAGAAAACTAAAGTGAGCATTACCTTCCACCTGGCAGTTTTAAAAAGTATACTATCCTTATTGAGTAATTCATCAAGTTGATTTAGCTCCTTCTTAATATCAATCATAGCTTCAGTCAAGCTCTTATCTTCATCAGCACTGAAAAGACACAGACGCTCCCTAGCATTGGAAGTTAATCTTTTCCAAACTGAATCACTTCTAATTAGAGTTTTTTCATTCCCAAGCACCCAAAGACAGTGCCTGTGCATAAGTTAAACTTGTTAGTCAAATCTCTAAAGAGAAACCGTTAGCCGCAAAAGAAGAGGAAAAGATGAGCAAACCAAAATTCAGAGTCACACCTCCCCCTGGTGAGAGCTACATTTGTACGTTCAGAACTTGATACAAACCCCACATTTCCAGAAGTATTAGATCGTACTGTTGATATTATTATGACATCCTCTTCTCCGCCTTGAAATCCATCAACAGATTTCACCTGCACTCCAAAATTGTTGAGGTTTTCATACCTTTTCCCAAGCATCTCGTCAATGGCCACAACTTGTGCAGCATAGGGTGATATTACACCAACAGAAAGCCTTTCAGAGAAGTGGCGCCATGCTGTAAAACAGATCGAATTTCTGATCACTTAACGGACAGCATTTATAAGAAGCCCAACCACTGGAAGGTATTGATTGCTCAGAAAAATAAGGACTAAAAGAATAAGAAATCTTAGGACAGTATACATAACAGCACGCAGAAAAATCTATACTTGTTAACAGCCTCCTGAAATTAGCTCTAAAGGGCTCATGAGTCACGCTCATGAGTTCTTTTCTCAATCAGTATCTGACAGAAAAACTCTTTAGCTACACTCAATCATTAAGTCTCCTACTCTCTTTTCACTGTAAAAATTGTTCCAAACTACACACCAGATTCCTATCTAGTACTGCACCTTTAAAAGAAAATGATACACCATTAAGGCTATATGATCCCAAAGTATCAAAACATACCCTTGTGGAGATTATACAAGATTCTAGCCACAACTGCAGCCTCAACCATATTTCTCAGACTACGTCCATCATCATCACGTTCCTCCCGTCCCTCAGAGATATTTATGAAAGAATAAGGCCCATACATCAGCCCTGGAAGATAGTGTCTCTCATAGCTCTTACGCCTAACACTGGGGGAATCCAGAATTTGCTTGAAATAGAATTCTTCATTAGGAAATGAACTGATTGCAGGATGCATTCTGTACTGCATATCCAAGAGGTGCTTTGGCCAACCCAACAAACTCAACCTCTGAAATAAACTTCGTCCAAAACCAGCATCCTTAGATAGCTGCAAAATGAAAGTTTCTTATGAAAATTGAATATTGTCTGGAAGCTGAAGAGAAAGGACAAACATTAAGTACTAGAATTTAAGAGCTTACATTACTATTAACCGTTGCTGGCAATTGGCACTCATCTCCGAAAAGTATAGCATGCCGTAAACCAGGCAGTTGCAAGGGTATCGCTGACTCACATTCCTTCAATTGTGCAGCTTCATCTATGACCAAAAGGCTTAGTGGTTCCATTGGTGTAGTAAAAAGCTTATAAGAGCTGGATGCAGTACAGAAGATTAATGATGCCATCTGGAAACAGAGCTCTGTTATAGATTCTTCATTCATTATATTAGGAAGGTTGAGAACACCAAGAGATCGATGCAGATTTTTTAAGACGGAAATGCATTTTCTCCTCTTTGCCAAAAGCAGAGAAATAATGTTGGGGCCTGCCCTATGCACAAGAGAGTCCTCGACTTCGACAGAAGAAAAAAGTTCCAACAGACCATCAGAACGCAAATCAATTTGAGGCAACAACTTTTCAAAGGACTCAAGCAGATCATCAAGAATTATCATGTCTGCAAGATTATGTTCACCAATGTAACTTTTCGAGACATGAGTGCGGAAGATAAAAATACAGCGCCTGACTGATTCCGCAGCAGCCTTGAACCGGTTTGTAAAGAAAGCAAGAAATGATTCAATCTGTTCTGTAGCATTAACATCATCCACGCCTTGTTCCCTCGTCTTAATCAACTCATTTTCCAAGAATACATCATACTGAGAAACACAATCCTCAAGAAAATTTGACAAGGATAGGAAACAATTCCTCCATCCAGTTAGGGGGGCAAAACACTCTGCTAGCCTCTTGACGCGATAGTCCAGATATATATCTTCTATATCTAGCCCTACTCTCAGCCTATCTTTATTTCCAAACAAGAGTATGTCTCCCAAACAGTCGGATGTTTCTCCTGAATCCCTGGAAGAAGGCTTCGTAATCACCTCCAAAAGACGGTCAGCTACTTCAGTGATGGCAATATTTGTTGGGGCACATATCAGAGTTCTGACGTTCATCTTCCTGAGGAAAAATAGTAATGTACTAAGGGTTTTTGTTTTGCCTGTTCCTGGTGGTCCCCAGACAAGTTGAACTTGAGACATGTGCTCGCACTGCATTGCTCGCAGTGAAGCTAAAACTGCTTCGTACTGTGAGGTATTCAGACTTGAAGATATTTGCATACAAAGGTCTTCAGACAAGCACCCATTATGAGTGGAGCCACAAGGATTATGACATCCTTCATCCTGCAATCCACACATTATATTTCAGTTCAAAGGCTCGTTCTTAAAAACAAACGATATAGTTAAGATGCTTGCTATAAAGGTCATGTTGACTTGATTGTTTAATACAGCTAATATTTTAGATATGATGTACATAAGTGACACTTGACATAATTGCTGGTGCAAGTTTAGAAAATCTCTTCAGCTCACACCCCCTCCTGGGGAAGGGTTTGTTACCAAACAAGTTTATGGTAGATAACACATGCATTATTTATATACTATGCTATTATTGTTAAATTACTAAAGGCAGTTATACAATATGAAACTAAGCACCAAAGTTCCCACAATGCATTACTCTCTGAAGCTAGCCGAAATGACAAAAAATATTTACATAATCCACTCAAACGGACCAGATAACATAATCACACGATGATACTACCTATCCAAAACTTACCAGCAATTTATTTTTCAGAACTCCTCGTATTATTCTCATATTTTTAAACATGTGCAGGGCATTCCATATTCTTTTATTTGTGGTGCTATTCCTTAAAAATACCAGAAAAAGAGAACTGTAAGTGTCATCTATCTCCCCAATGTCTCGTGAAGCTTTCATTGTAAAAGAGGTTGATGAAGTGTTGTCATCTATCTCGTCCTCTGACTTATCCATCGAAGTTTTGGTGACTGATGCCAAAACCCATGTTTGGGCCAGCACTTGCAAATCATATATTGTTTCAGGCCGAGACTTAACAAGAACAAAAATATCACCGGGCAATGTCTTGTATGGCTCCTTGCCTCGGTCATTGAACCTGTTTCTCCATTCATTTGTTTGAACATAATACACAAGTGATCTGTCACGTCCAATTTTTTCATATGACACTATTTCAGCATATGGTGCCCTTGCTATTATCTCCAAACATGAACGAAGGTCAACCCGTGTCTCTTCTAACAGAGGATAAACATAAGAGCAGAAATACTCCGGTATTGTCTCAAATGAATCGGGAATCTTCTTGACCTGAAAAGCATTGAATGTCATGGACTTAAGCAAATATTGCATTTTTCTGAAAATAACCCAATGTTGAGAATGTGGAAAAGCAATTCATAAGTAATATCCCAGTCAAGCAAGGTACTCTCCACTAACTGATTAAGCGTTACGCCGCTTACAGAGCCTCTTACTCTGTTGAGCTTACTTAAAGAGGAATACAAGACAATTAGGTTATCTGTAAACAAATCCATCATAGTGAGTCCACCAAAGTCCGATAGTAATTTCTTGCACAAATCATTTTGCTAGAGGGAGGATGAGAAACCCTCATAGAAAGCCTTTTTTTAATTTCTTTTAAGGTAAATCATAGACAGTACCTAACACCTAATACAGAAAGCATAATGATCAGAAGTCATCAAAGTGAGCCTACATTTGAACCTATATAGAACAAAAAATGTTAGAATGGTCTTAAAATTCTAAAGCCAACAACCTTGAATTTAACATGAAAATGATGCATAATGTACTTGTACACTCTACAGAGCTAAAGAGATTATCTGCTAAGATAAAACCGAGCGCATACCATGTGAATATGTGATAGAGGCCCTTGAACATTTTCAATAATATTTTTGCAATTGAAAACTTTCTTCCCCATAGCTGAGTCACTCCGTTTCCCGAATTCACGTCGGCCATTCCCTGTAGTCGGTTCATCAGGATTTGTGTTAGGATTTTCCTTCGTGCTCTTTTGAGTTTACTAGGTTTAGGTTCCCCTCCCCGGTCCCCTGTTACTCGTTCAGTTTTAGGTCATAGGTTTCCCTTCCCCGTTCCCCGGTTTTAGTTAAAGTGGTTAAGTTTTAGTATCCCCTTCCCCGTTCCCCGTTCCGGTTATAGTGGTTAAGTTTTAGTATTCTATTTCCCGTTCCCCTGATTTAGTCTTGAGTTTAGAGTGTAGTTTCCCTTCCCCGTTCCCTGTTAGTGTTGGTTATTGTATGCGGTTGGCTTGGAAGCATCAGGTTCGCGAAGGTTATTGTCAATTTTTGGAAGGTATAGTACTGTGGACGGCGTGGTATAATGATTCGGATGTTCTATAGGTGATCATGGGCCGGGCCGGGCAGAGCCAACAAAATTTTGCCCATTGGCCGGGCCGAGCCCAAATCCTGGCCAAAAAATGTGCCCAAAACCCGTTATTTCGGGCCGGGCCAAACGGGTCGGCCAAACAATTAGACTTAAAACGTCTTTTTTGGCTTGTCCAAAGCCCGCCAAAAAAAAAACCCGGACCGGGCCAAAAAAACTGCCCAAGCCCGCCCAAAAACCGAACCGGGCCCGCAGGTCGGGCTAGAGTTGATCAGCTCTAGGATGTTCGCTTGGTTTGCTTGTTTTGTTGATGTAATCTGTTTAAGTTTTAGTTTAGTTGTATGCAGATCCGATTATCCTTGTGTTTTTTTGTGTATGGGTGTGCTTGGGTGTTAGTTAGTACTGATAGGTGGGCAGCAAAGATGAGATGAGGTTTACTCTTTAATCCTTTTATGGTTAGATCTTCTACGTTAAAGATTGCAAGGTTGGATCTTCGGATCCGTAGATTGGGTGAATTGCTTCAATATAATTCGCCCAAAGGTCATCATGTGATGACCTTTGGAGTCATCACACCTAAAAAATGCATCTTGTGGGAGACCCTCCAATTCAATTTGGAGCAAGTTATGACCTCCACGCATTTTGAGTTTCAGTCTTGCAAGACTAAACTTTGGTTACCCTTGCAAAAGGGTCTTGGTTACTTCTATCAGTCGAATCCCAGGAAGGTGTTCAGTTTCAAGGACCTTGGGATTTTGTGGCTAGTACGCATTGGGGTCTACTAGCTAAGTTGCGGCAATCTACTTTTGAAGATCGTCTGGGTGTCGTCTTTCAACAAGTTCCCTCTCATATCAGGTCTGCTCCAACAAGACCTCTATCCCAACCCCACCACCTACTATCATCCGAGCATAGTCTAAGTTGGTTTGGTTATGTAATAGTTTGTTTTTTGTTTCATATAGTCTGTTAGAGCAAATGAAAATCCTCTAGTTTCATTTTGCTTTGTTATATGTTTGGTTGTATTAGCATTAGGTTGTACTTCTGTTTTTAATTAATGCAAATTTTCCCCGTTGTAAAAAAAAAAATATGACGGAAACTAACTGGAATAAGGTGAGGATCAGGGGGTTCTGAAACAGTGGTAACTAATAACTTCAAGTCTCAATTGCCATACCAGTTTGCAGAGAGTTTGTTCTAGCATTTTAAAATCTGAGAATAATACCTTAAAGTACTAACTACACATGAAAAATTATTGACAACTAAACAGACAATCAAGATTTTGAAAATTGCATTTAATTGGTAATTTTGACTTCCATATATGATGAACAAAGTTTGTAAATTAATATACAATCGTGATTTTTCTTCTTTTATACTAAAAAATGGTACCCTATGTGAGAGGGGATCAATTCTCGCCTTTTGCAACGTGGGATCTAAATACCCCTACTTGGAATCTTCATCTTACCTTAAAACAAACTATTATTAAAAAAATAGATTCAATCAACTTTAAAGGTCGTGATTGATAGTTTGAACTTCCATATAAAGATGAACAAAGTTTGTAAATCAAATGGCATTTCCGTAATTAAAATGAAACTAATAGACAATCGTGATTTTCCTTCTTTAACATTAAAAAAACATACTCAATCAACTTTAAAATTCTTAAATATATATGGTTGTATTTAAATAATAATTTTTTAACATACTCGAAAATATGAGATACTTCTCTGAGATGAACTGACGCTCTCAAAATCATAGATTATCAAATCCCCTACATAATTACTACCCACCAAAAAAATCACATCATGATCACACTACGCGGAGATTGTTAAACACCATCCCAAAATTTCTTAAAATCGCCCGAACTCATTTTCAATTTACTATTTTACCCATTCTCTTTTTTCCACCACCCGCCACCACCTACCTCCCCCTGTCACCCGCCACCGCTTGCCAACACCCACCTCTGAAATTTTTTATTTTAGGGGCGGAACTTCTGGCCAGGAAGTTCCACCCATGGCCCAAACGTCTGGTAGCCATAAGTTTGGGCCATGGGGGGAACTTCCCCGCCAGAAGTTTCGCCCATTAATTAAAAATTGTCGGAAGTTCCACCCATGGCCCAAACGTCTAGGGCCATGGGTGGAACTTCCTTGCCGAAGTTCCGCCCCTAAATTAAAAACAAAATCGAAGTGGGTGGTGGCAAGTGGTGGCGGGGAGGTTTGTGGTGGCGGGTGGTGACATGTAGTAGGGCTGGAGGTGGTGGCAATCGGCGTGGTGGTGGCAGGAGGTGGTGGTTTGGGAAAAGAAAATAAAAAAAAAAGAAGTGTAAAGTTGAAAATGTTTGATGGGCCTGGGGCGGATTAAAGAAATTTTGAGGCGATGTTTAGCATTACGCCATACCGTCTAACCACGACAAATTTAAAAACAGTATAATATAATAATGTAATTGAAGTTGCGGAAAAACAGACAAGCAACAAGCATCAAATACAAAAATTCATGTCAAGCCTCAAATCTTCAAACTAATCTTCAACCATTTCAGTAAAAAAAATGAAGAGAGAGAAAGTGGGAATACCTTCTCACTATAAAATTCATCATTGAAGATGTCATAAATAGACCATGAAAACACTTTATCAAGAAAACTAGAATCTCTAGCAATTCTCTCATTCATCTGAGATGATAAAGCTAAACCCTCCCTTATAATCAACCAACTGCACCAAAAATCATCAAACCATCAATAACCCAGAATACTAAAAATCTATAAAAACAAAACCCATATTTTATAATTCAAAAAAAATAAAAGAATTTATAGACGGTTTTTTGTTTTCTTAACTAGAAAGGAAGAATATAGTACAAACACCCACTAAGAAAAAGTGAATCACAAAATTCTGCAAAACAGTACTAGAAAACCCATAAGTAATGTAGTGGAGGTCCTTGTTCCCAATAGGGTTTCTCCTTAAGAGGGTTTTTCCTAGTCTTCATCGCTAGGTTTTTTTCTATTTCCTTCATTTTTTACCCTCCTTCATCTATTTTCTTCTTGGCCTCAATTGTGAATCTTGATAGGGGCTTCCATTAGTATTCTTACCAAAAACTCTTTTAATTGCTTCCAATAAGAATATTTCATCCTTAAGATGATTTTTATTCCAGTGTGTTCAATTTCTTTGTTTGTTCGTCTAATGAAGAAGGACGATCTAACAATCTATATTCTTTGTAAGAATTTAGAAGACCACGGAAGTATTTTCACTCAAACGACTATGCATCAGTAGAAGTTAAGTCAAATTAGAGCGAACTCGCATATTGTATTGCTTCAGATGAAGTTTTTTTTTTAAGGTTTATTTTAATCGAATCTGCTATGTATCTAGTTCTAAGGTGTTGTGTACTTATGTTGGAATTTTCGATTTTTCAGGAATTGATTACAAGTGCCGTTTGGCTATCTATTATGGATGAAATCTTTTTTCTCCTGGTAAAAAAAAAGTAATGTAGTGAGAAAATATAATCTAAAAATGATAAAAATGGTTAGAAAATTGAAGTTAAAAAGACATTAAACAGGATTTTATGATATGGAAATGCATTAAATTGTTTATATAATGGGAAAATTTCAAAAAACTACCTTTTATAACAATTTTTTTTTTCAAAAAACTACCTTTTAAAAATTATTTTTCAAAAAACTACCTTATACAACACATTTTTTTCAAAATACTACCAATTGATTGCTAAATGAAGGTTTAACCACCCGTGACGGGTTCATAGCTACTTATTGCCTTGGTCTCACGGCCCAGGAACCGCTGACGACCCACATAGGGTGCCAAACTGGCCCTCATTTTATTTTCTTCTTGACGAGCACCATTTCATGCTAGCTTCTCTCTCCTCCATTTTTGTTCTTCTCTTTTTTATTTGTTGCCCCACCGGCAACAACACCTAGGGCCGCTGTTATTTAAGAGTTAACGTCAACAAAAAATGTCAAATGGTAGTATAAGGTAGTTTTTTGAAAGAAAAATTTTATAAGGTAGTTTTTTGAAAAATTTATTTTATAAAAGGCAGTTTTTAAAAATTTTCCCTTATATAATTACATGTAAAAGGTAAATTATGTGGGGTTTGGTTAAAACCCCTAGCCTCCTCCTCACCCTTCTCTCCTCTTCCTTCTCAAAAAACCCTAATCATGTTCTTCTAGTTTGGGGTTGTCATCATCCTTTCGATGGTGGTAAGCCCCTAATTCTTCTTTTTTCTTCTAGTTTTCATTTTTTTTTATTAATAATATTTCACTCTCTCTTTTTTAGAGTGATCTACCCAATTTTTAAGCTTTTTCTCTCCTTTCATGATCTCGTTGGTGGAAGATGGGATCGAAAGCCATCGATGGTGCTATGAGAGCAAGCTGACTATCCTATTGTCTAGTGGTCATGTAGTAATTTCTTTTTTCTTTTTGTTGTTGTTCAATATTCTATTCTTGTTATCTATTTGGGGAAATGTAAGAATATAATGTTGGTGGAAGATTGGAGCATTGTAGTCATTTTGTCATCGCACTGTATTAGTATTATGTTAATATCCATAACCCTGTAATATTCAAACAGATATGAATATAATGTTGAATATACCTTTAGCTTGTTGATTATAGTTGATTGATTTTTTCAATTCAAATTGAAACATAGATTATACTGGGTTTGCGGAAACGCAAATAACTGTATCAAGATCAAGCCCAATAGCATTTTAGGTGTATAATTAGAGAATATAATGCAAAGCAAAATCACTGTAAAATTCTAATGGTCTAATATTTCCTTATTAATAATAACTTTTAAGCTTGAATTGTACATATTGTAATTAGTAAAATATTTTTGTATTTATTTGATAGATGGCAAGAAAACAGAATAATCATACAATTAGCTTCTATACGGAGTATGAAAAAGGTACAAAAGTAATTGGATCATTATTTCTAACTACGACGATCGAGCTGAGCATGACTGAAGGGAAAAAGATGGTGGAAATTGAATGAACAGAGAAGGCCTGTTGTGAAAATGCTAACAACAAGGTCTTTCATGATTATTATATTACTTCATGCGTTCTGAAATAAGTGAAACACTTCTATCTTTTATGTGAAAGTTTTTTGAGAGAAGTGTTTCACTTATTACAGAACGGATGAAGTATTAGACTTGAGAGCTTCTAGCATCTTGGGTATTTGTTTCTCATAGCTGGACCAACTACTACTTTCGCGTTGGTGATGCGAACCCGCTCACCTATTTTTATGATTATTTAGATGCTCTTGGCGTGGTTCTCTAAGTCGAAGAACATGCGCAAACCATTACGACAGGTTATTGACAACCCAGACACGTGAAAATATGGTCCGTGAGATTCTCATTATTTTACCCCTTAGATTTAAGTGTTGCATATTATGGACTAATGCCTTTTGCTACTAGGAATGGTTAAGGTCATGTTCACGGTACACCCCGGTGTATGATAATTTTTTTGGTGCGAGAGACTGTGAGAGAAATAGTCCTTGGACAAATCAGCATCACATAAGTTAAGTGGAATAATGATACATCTATTCAGTGGATATTTCACTATGTATTAATAATGCTTTTAACCAATGGGTAATTTACTCAACGTTTACATAAAGTTTTTTCCAATTAAGAGAGTTAGGCTATGTTCTTTTGGACTGAACTGAAATGAACTTAATTTGTCTGAACTGAACTAAATTGAACCTAATTTGCCTGAACTGAATTAAAATTGTGAATGGAAACTAACTGAATTTTCATGAAGTGAACTGAATTGAATTTATCTGAACTAAACTGAATTTGTCCGAACTGAACTGGATTTTTATTAATTCAGTCCAAAAGAACATAACCTTAGTTAAGTTAGGGAAAACTAGCATTTTTTGCACGCTATGCGTGCATGTCATATTAACGTTTTTTTTTTCTCAATTAGTTATTCATCAATGTTACAAAAAAATTGATTCGAACAAACACTTATAATTACTTTTAATTTTTTAAATATGTTTTTCTTAAACAATGTTTCGTTGGTTTTTTTAGTTATTTGTTTATCATTATTCAAATATAGTATTGAAAGAAAGAAATATAAAGTAGAAGAAAGCTTGTATTCAAATAAAGTGGAAGAATGTGTGTATCAGGTTCAATCGTTGAATATTTATAAAGTGGAAGAGTTTGATTTATATAATAGAGATTACCGAATAATAATCAACATATAGGTTTTAAAATATTATCAATATAATTATTAATATGAAATTCAAGTTTTTAATTTTTCATCTGATTTTGTTTATCAATTTATATTGTCAATGAATTTTTTATGAGATTTTTTCATATATATGTAAGAAGATGAAATCATTCTTCTTAATTTAATAATTAATTGAAATTTCAAATTCAATTCCATTGTTAACTTGTTTAATATATATGTCAAGTAGGAAGAAGAAAAGATTATTTAATATATATAGCAATTTAAATTCATTAAGGTCATATAAGACTTTTAATATATATGGCAAATTAAATTAATTAAAGGTATATCAGACTTTTTGTGAGGGGACATCATCTTCCTCCTCCTCACTTATATAATAGAGATTCTCATCTAAGACAAATAAGATAAATATTAGTGACAAAGTAAATATTTATTAGAGGGATTTACATCAGTATTTGATCATCTCCTTAATAACTTACCCTCATTTTAGTGATCTTACCATAGATTTTACATAAATTTGTTAGCCCTAAAAAATGAGTTTAAAATGCATAAAGCATCTTAGGCTCTGTTCTTTTGGACTGAATAAATGAAAATTCAGTTCAATTCAGTTCAGACAAATCCAGTTCGTTCCGTTAAGTTCAGTTTAAGAAAATCCAGTTCAGTTGGTTTCCACTCACAGTTTTCATTTAGTTCAGTTCAGACAATATAAGTTCAATTTAGTTTAGTTTAGTTCAGATTAATTAAGTTCACTTTAATTCAGAATTCAGACAAATTTAGTTCAGTTCAATTGAATTCAGTCCAAAAGACCATAGCTTTAAATTTTAATAGCTCAGGGCTCATAGGGCACAACAAAGAAAAACCCATAACCCCCTCAAAAAAAGAAAAACCCATAAAATAAAAATAAAAGGGAAAGCCGTTAACACAAACAAACAGTTGCAGACTTGCAGTGTTGCAGAAGCTTAGAATTGTAGACAAAAATGGCTGAAAATTTGATGTTTGTTAGAGAAAAGACATGGGGCGACACAATTTCCGAGAAGGTTTTCTCTCTCTTCAATTGTCTTCCTAGAAAGGGCAAACCTCAAGGCCGCGAAGTCACCGTTTTAGCTGCTTTTCTTCTATCATCTCCTTCTCAAGGTAACTTCTGCCTCAATTTCATGAAAAACTTCGATGTTTTCTGCAATTCGCAATTTGCAATTTTTATTAGTAGTTTAGCATTATGTTTGCAGATTTAGAGGTGGTTTCTTTGGGAACGGGGACTAAATGTTTACCTAGATCAAATCGGAGTTTATATGGTGATGTTGTCAATGATTCTCATGCTGAAATCATTGCTCGACGTGCTTTGTTAAGGTAATTTAACTTGTTCTTTTTTTGATTTTTAAGATCTTTTTCATATTTCTTTTTGGGCTGGTAATGATGTTTATTAGTGTTATTATGTTTGATGAAATGTGTAAGGGTGAATTAACAATTGTTAAGCGAGATTGGATGAATGTGTTACTTATACAATTGGTGATTTCGGCTGGTTAGGGTGGTTCGATATTCCGAATCAAGGTGTTCTTATTTAGTGTGTAGCTTGCCATTAAGGGGGTGTTCTTTTCAAATTATCTGAACTTATTAGTCGTTATTAGAGCTTATCTGAACTTATTAGACCTTATTTTGTGAGTGTGCCAAACCTTATTTTTACTCAACTGAACTTATCTAAACTTATTAGGCCTTATTATACCTTATCTGAACTTATTAGACCTTATTTCGTAAGTTGGGTCAAACCTTAGTTTTCTTTGAACTAAACTTACTAGTCCTTATTATACCTTCTTAGACCTTACCTGAACTTAATCTTCCTTATAAGGATTGTAATTAAGTTTGACAGAGTAGGGCAGTCGTAGGAAAATAGGAGATGATGGGATATTAGTTTAACTTATTGTTTGTATGAATTTGGTTTATATTGTTGCTACTTGCTAAGACACATGTAGTTGTAATCAAAATGTTGCTTTCCGAGTTAAGGTCAACTGGAAATGTCCTCTTTGTTATCATAGGGGAAAGTATGTGCTAGGAATCACTTAAGTTGAGGCATTGCTCAATGTTGATGTATTAGACATTGAATCTGTGATTCTGCATGATTTATGCGCTTGAAAACTAATAGTTTTATTATTGTTTCATCCTATCACGGGCATCTGATCCTGTTTGTCTGGTATCTGTTTTTTTACTTTTTATGCTCCTTCAATTACTGTATGGAGGCCGCTATAAGAATGATTTATTTTTGGATGATGCCAGATTCTTCTATTCACAGATTCAGTCATATTGCAATTTATTTGAGAAGGATGAAGGTGTCAATGCCACAAAGTTACCTATTTATCTGGAGACTAATGGGTCTGCTGAAGTACGATACAGAATTAAGGAGGGTTGGCGTTTACATATGTATATTTCGCAGTTGCCATGTAAGTCTAAGTATACCTTATTTCTTTCATCACTTACAGTATATTGGTGTGTCAAAAATAGTCTTTTGACTACCCTCACTGTTACTTTTTCCTCTTTTGGGGGCTTATTTTTTTTTTTTCCTATAGGTGGGGATGCTTCACTTAGTTTACCACAATCCTTAAGAAATGTTCCCTTTGGAGAGGAGGTTGTAGCATCATCAACAGATGCATTTCATCCTGCAAGACAAACATCTTCTGAGGCTTCAATGAAGAGCAATGGTTGAATGTATTTCTTTTTTCTTCTTTTTTACCTCTGCAGTAATATTACTTGGCTGCATTATAATTTGATAGATGTTACTCGATGCATCTTGTCTGCAGCTGACAGTAAGCAGATCAAGGCGATTCAGCTTATTTTGCTCTTGGTTACACATTAAATCAATCAATTATAATTGAGCAAAAGAAAAAGTTTTAATATTTGACGGGTTGTGTTAAAAAACATGTAACACATAACCCTCATTTCTGAATCTTCAACACATAACCATCGTCTCTAAGTCTGAAATTGTACTTGGTGACACTATTTGCAGGTGACTGCCCAATAATAACTGGCTTAGTCCAAAGGAAACCTGGCCGTGGTGCTACGACTTCTTCTGTCAGCTGTTCAGACAAAATAGCGCGCTGGAATGTTGTTGGAATTCAAGGTCAGTGAGTGTTAAAGTCAATGACTTAGTGGAGGTTTCTATTGGTTATGACTTTATGGGTCTTTACTCTATACTTGGTTATTAGGTGCTCTGCTTTCCTACCTGCTCGAACCTGTTTACATCTCTTCAATCACCATCGGGCAATCATGCAATAGCTCTCAAAATCTCTCCTTGAAGGATAACTTGAGGAGGGCTTTGTATGATAGGCTACTACCCTTATCGAATACGTCAGTTGGTGCTTTTTTGGTGAATGAGGTATGCCTCTTTTGTCATATGTTAATGCTGTAAGCACTTTGACTCTTAATATAAGTGACCTCTTGATTTGGCAGCCTTTATTTTTGAAGCTCCTGTCCCACCAAAGGAATTCCAGCATAATGGTTCTGCTCAGGCTACATTAACATGCGGGTGAGTCTTTGTTTGGTAGTTCATCTCAGAGGTGATTGTGTGGCTTTGAGTTGCAAAATTTAAATTGCACTGGTATTCAGGTACTCTATATGCTGGAATAAGCATGAATTGCATGAGGTCATCCTCGGGACGACTGGAAGGAAACAAGGAACGTCTTCAAAAGGAGCATTATTTCCATCCACACAGTCATCCTTGTGCAAGTAATATACATATGTAATTTTGTTCATCTTGATGTTTTGCTCAAGACAAATGATTTCGTTTTTTTTTTAAAATTATTTTCCCCCTTACTGAATTTCGGATAAAATATACTGTATGCTACAAATTATTAGGGTGCGCTTACTTGTATCTGGAGAAATGGACTCTCTTAAGTCTTAAGAGGCTTAGACTTGGCTAGACTGGGTTGTGGTGTAGTATTGATAAATTTATGCATGTCTATGTAGTTGTTGGCTACGTCTCTCGCATTAGCTTGTTTTATTAAAGTTACTATGCATATTGCAGGAAGAGACTGTTGGAATGTTTTTTGTCCTCAAGGCACAATAAGTTGGCTGAATGGAAAAACAATGGGATTTCTTATAGAGAACTTAAGGTAACGTGTATTCCACATTTGCCTTGATCCTTTTTAATAAGTGAGCATCTTAATTGCTATGCCTGTTTCATAATGTTGCTGAAGTTATCCGTCTGTGCACTTGGTCTTGTGTGATTTTGCTACATGTGTGTGGTCTGTGGGTCATACATGTGTTGGTACTTCTTCAGTCTTTGTAATATCCACATATGGAAAGCAGCAAGATTAGATAATAATACTGTCTTTTTGTCATGTTAATGCTATAACCTTTGAGTTTGCAGCCTTGCACCCAGTTTAGAAGTTAAATTCTTTTCTTTTCTTACGCCAACCCCCTACCTGCTATTGTGAAGAAGTTGCTTATGGTATTCCTTTAGAAGTCTACCTCGGCTACCACTCAGACATAACTAGACATGATCCCAACCTTTAATATTGAACTTCAAATAAAATGATGGCTGGATGTTGTTTACTTGAATTCATGTCAGAAGTGAGATACATCTCTCTTAGTTAGGCAGTGCAACTTCTATGTGGTGGGGTGTTTGTTTCTGGAGGTAACCTAATGTGTGTGAAATCTTCTTAGAAGTGCCACAGGAAGTATAACCTCTGTACAGAAATTGGTGGGTCAGCTCTAGGAGATAGGTGTTCCATATACAAGTGCCAGAGCCAAGCTTACTTGAAGAGGTCCAGTTGTGGTAGTTGATGGCAATTGCAACATCTGCTGATATTCAAGCAACTAGAATGTAATAACCTCAGAAAAACTTATACCTGCTTAAGGATCTTGGACATAAAACTTATCCATGGAGAAGACCTCCACCGTAAAACAGAACCACCAATTCTAGTGAGCGATTTATTGAAGAATAAGAGCTGATACTTTCTTAAATTTTACTCTTTATTATTAATCCTAATCCCTTCCTGTTACCACAATGCTTAATGCTTCAATGCTTCTGATTGTGTTGTATACTACCTTTTGCAGGAAAATGCTCAAGAGTACTATCAAATGTCTAAGATCTTGAAGGGAAGCCCGTCATTTTGCAATTGGCTCATGAAACCTGTTGATTCTGATATGTTTTTAATCAGCCAGTAGCAAGGTAATTGACTCTCTACCAGATCAGCTTGATCGAAAAGTTTGATGGGGAACAAAAGGAAAATATAATAGTCATCATGCTGAAGTGCTAATTGCTAATTGTTAATTGAACCGGTTGAATGCGTGTTTCTTGATTTTGGTGTATATCCAATGGTTTTTTGTGGAAAAATGTACATTAGTCAGGGTATGACACATGTTTTCTGTTGAGCTTCACTTGAAAGCTTATATGTTTTTGCAATCAGCCCATCAAGTGCAGCAAAAGAATTGAGGAAAAATCGTACACGGGATGTATAAGATAAACTCTGGTTAAATTGAAATGGATCCAAGAAGATTTGTGTGATTAAATCGAGGATCTAGAGATGTTAAAGATTCAAGTAGGGTACATTCTTGAGAGAAGACTTCCCTACTTGTGTTTACCTTCCCTCCCCCCCAAACCCTCCACCCCCCCCCCCCCCCCAAAAAAAAAAAAACAGATAAGAAGATTTTGAAATAAACTTCCTGATAACGATGATGGGGTGTACTCGAGCTCATGAGCTGGCCACCAGATGTTAGTATTGACATTCTATCTTACTAATTGAGTGGAGCTATCTACATGACTTCATCTATTATAATAACTTTTTGCCTTCTTTTCGAAAGGCTTGGACAAGACCCTATCTTTCATGAGATGTTGTAGGATGCATTCTCTTCACTGGAGCTAAAATTATTAGACCTGATTTCACCTGATCAAAATCGATTAAATATGATGAGCCTTGAAACTTATTTTTTTCTAAGTGAAGAGTGGAGCTAAAAGTATGACTGGCGCTCTATCCCGAAGAGCTTGGTGTATCACCTCCTTGTACACCTGCTATCTGTGGAGACAACTTGGGCACTACTATCTTTAGTGATGATTGAGGTTTTCACTTGTGAAAGTTATTATTAAAGGAATGTTCTATTCACCATGTCAATATCATTCCGTTACTGATAAATAAATACAAGGGAGTTACATTCTAATAAGAAACATAAATAAACAAGATACCGAGTAATATCTACGAGATACTCCCTCCGTTTCTTTTTTTTCCTTTTTGGTTTGTTTCTTTTTATCTACGCATTGTTGCTTATTCTGGTAATATTTCCCATCTACTTTCTCCTTTTTTTTTCCACCCATGTCATCCACTTTTAACCCACTTTTTAGTTTCTCTCTCTCACCTTTCAGTTTCTCCCTCAAACTTTTGTACTTCCTCCTTGGTTCTCCCTTAAAGTGAAGTGAGTAAACTAAAAAGAAACGGAGGGAGTACAAGATAGTATATACAAAATATAATATCGTATATACGATGTAATATCAAGATTGTTTTCATACTCTATCAACTATTGGTGTATATCTTTGAGATTAAGAAACATAAATAAACAAGCTACCGAGTAATATCTACGAGATACAAGATAGTATATATAGAGTATAATATCCTATATACAGCATAATATCAAGATTGTTTCCATATTCTATCAACTATTGGTGTATATCTTTGAGATTAAGAATAAATAAACAAGATACCGAGTAACATCTATGAGATACAAGATAGTATATACAAAATATAATATCCTATATACGGAATAATATTAAGATTGTTTTCATACTCTATCAACTATTGGTGTATATCTTTGAGATTTATGTGCATCCTTTACGGGTTATTTTGCTAGAGGGACACAGATTTGTGGAGTTGGGTTCTCCCTATGGGTGGTATATTTCCTAGATCAATGGTTGAGAATGTTAAAGAGGGGAAATAAGGGTTCCGTTTAGAAGATTACTTTTTGCTAGTTTATGCCATTAACATAGGATAAGAAATGGATACAAAGAAATGGAAAGGATCTTAATACGGACTTGTGATCTCAAAAAGAGCGAGTCCCGTGTTTGTTTAGAGGGATATGAAACATCTTTTAGCTTTCTACAGTTGTATTACAAAAATAGTATAAAATTAACTGTTATAGAATGTTATCAATTCAGATTGTATTGTTTTTTGTTCCTATTTTACTTCAGAATGGAAAACGTGAAGCAGATTCAAGAAAATGCAAGGACCTTCTTTAGAGCATTCCAAAGTGTTAAATGTTGTGACCCAAAGTAAAATTCAACGTCATGTAAACAAAAAAAAGATCACTAGCACATGCAATACGTCCACCAACATACAAGAAGAAGGTGAATTGAGGCCCCACTTTTTCAGTTATAAATCAATGTTCATAATACCATAGATTTACTTCCTAATTGTTATTATTATTCGTGCAGTTAGGTTTATTATACACCTCCCGTCATAGCCATTATAGACCATGACCATCAAGAATTTTAAGTTCTTTAGTTGGAATTTTTTGGGGTATGGAAGTGATCATACAACCAAGAAGCTTTTAGCTGCAGGGCAACGGTGTCGGGAATCGAAGAAAGGAGGCTCTTTAGCTAGCAATTTCTTGCTCTTTCTCTTCCTATTCTTCATCTTCTTCTTTTGCTACGAACTTTTTGTTGGTTGGAGCACTTCTGTAAGTCAAATTTATGACTTTGATGTGGTTTCTTTGCTTGAAACACGAAATTATTTGATGTTGTTTTGTTGCTATTGTTAATATTCGACAAAGCTTTCTTGTATGTGTGTTAGCTTTTCTTTCTTAAAAATCTACATGTTATACTAATAGCTTGGTGTGATGGTGTCCTCACCTTCAAAAAAAGAGAAAAAGAGCTTGGTAACTTTGACCCTCTTTTCTTTGTGAATTTTCATCAACTTTTCAACCTTCTGTTCTTTTTTGTTGTTGTAGCTTTTCGTACACTTATTTTTTCTACCTATGTTGTTAAAAGATGTAGATTTGTTGCATGTACGAACTTGCATGTTATGCTTATAGTTTGCATTTCATGAGTATATATTTGTAAAGCTATATCATGATAATATATCATTGCTGTATTATATTTTATATATGCGACTGGGTTATTCTTAAATTTGCTTGCTAATTAAGTTATTTTTATTTCCATTCTCTCTCATTTTAGCTAGTGAAGTCTCCATTACAAAAATCACAATATTCAACAACCTCTAAACCTTTACCACCGCCGCCGCCACCGCCACAACAAATATCAATCTCAACATTAACATCAAAGCCAAAACCACAACAATATCCACTACAATGTACCTCCAAGAGTACAACCCAAACATGCCCCCGCAACTATCCTACCAACTATAGCTCTACGAATCCTAGCCTTCCATCAACATGCCCGGATTACTTCCCGTTGGATCCACGAAGATCTACGACCGTGGAAGGAAACAGGTGTTACACGGAGAATGGTGGATGGGGCTCAAAAGACGGCCCACTTTAGACTGGTGATCCTAGATGGGAGGGTGTATGTAGAGAAGTTCAGGGAGTCACTTCAAACAAGAGATGAGTTCACTTTGTGGGGGTTCCTGCAGTTATTAAGGTGGTACCCTGGGAGATTGCCTGATTTGGAGCTAATGTTTGATTGTGATGATAGGCCTGTGGTTCCAGCAAAGAAATTTAGGAGACCCAATTCTGGCCCACCACCCTTGTTTAAGTATTGCTCTGATCCATGGGGTTTGGACATTGTTTTCCCTGATTGGTCCTTTTGGGGTTGGTATGTTAAGCTTCTCTTTTAATCTCCTTTTTACTCAATTGACATTTGAAAACCCACTCTAAAATGAAGGTTAATAATTTGACATTTCTCGTTAGTTCCTAGGACTTCAGATAACACCATAACAGGGATCTTTACAAATAGCAATAAAAAAAAGTTCCTAGAAAACAAACGAATTCATGTATAATTATATACGTATTTGATCGTAGGCCGGAGTGCAACGTAAAACCATGGAGAAATGCATCCAGGGACATACAAGAAGGCAGCAAAATGGTAAAGTGGAAGGACAGGGTGCCCTATGCTTATTGGAGAGGCAACCCTCACGTTGCACCTTGGAGGGCAAACTTTGTCAAGTGTAATGCTACTGACACTACTGACTGGAACATTCGCATTTATACCCAGGTCTGCTTCCTTCTAACCTGAAAATTTGTATCTTTTGAGAAAGCTCAAGTCCCGCTGTGCAATGTTTACATAATTTTGTCACAATCACGTCGTTTATGGTCTTGACTAATACTTCATCCGTTTTTCAATAGATGCATCATTTTGACTTTCTGAATTATCTATATACTAACTTTGATCATATGTAATCAAAGAATGATGTCATTATTTTAAGGCAAAATTGACCTCAACACCATGAGCTATGTATAGCGGGTGCACCAAACAACCCCAACTACGACTTATAGCCATAACACCTCAAAGTACGGACATGGGTGCACTCCGTACCATAAATGAGGTCGGTGCCCAGAATTCTCACCGGATTCTCTCCCCTTTCTTATTTTCTTCTTCTTAACCCTAATTTTTTTACTTAAACAAAAAAAAGGCGTGTGCCTTCATTTTCTCCTTCCTCAACTGAACATAAAGACTTTCTTCCCCAAATTCCCTCTTACTTCGCAAATTCCCTCTTTCTTCCTAAATGAATCCTAAATTATGAAAGAGTGAAATCCGCATAACAACAATACGCACAACTTTATCTTCAAGTTTCAAGAAGAATTCAAATACAGTTTAGGTAATGGTAGGGTTTACTGTTGACATCGATTGTCTGCAGTAGTCCAAAATACTTGGAAGTTCGACCACAATCAAGGAAAACGCTTCTATGGCTGCCCAATATCTAGCACTCGACTTATAGCCGGTGAGAATTCTGATCACGCACCGACCTCATTAATGGTACAGACTGCACCCAAGTCCGTACTTTAGGGTGTTCTGGCTATAAGCCGTAGTTGGGGCTGTTTGGTGCACCCGCGCTGTAGTTCAGGATGTTGAGGCCAATTTGGCCTTATTTTAATTGTTATGGGGTTAATTTTATTGTATATGTTCAAAATGTCAAATTATTTTTTTATAATTTTTACTTGATTGAATCTTAGATGCTGGATTCTATCTCAAAAAAATTACCAATCAACCCATTTTGCATTTTTTTGGCATAGTATAATAGGAGCCCGCCTAATAATCTCAGCACCACAAGTTTTAGCAAAATTTTAATACAATTTATTTTAGCAATTATTAGTGTGTAAAACTATATAGTAAATACGAAAAAGGAGATTATTCTACGTAGTGTAATGTATTAGCTTTAAGATAACAAAGTTGAGGGCAAGGGGCTTGGAGTAGTTAGTGAAGCTCTCGAATTCCAGTTGTAAGGCCTAGGTCTTGATTCACCTTGAGATTTCCCCTACTTACTCTCCCTTCATCTTAAGGAATTTTTTTTTGAGTTGAATTCTCAGCATTTACATATGGCTGCAGAATTGGGACAAACAAGCTAAAGTAGGGTATAAAGAATCCAACTTGAAGGATCAGTGCACACACAGGTAATATAAAATATTTTAGTATAAATTAATAGTTCTTTTTACTTTGAAATAAGCTAGAATCTCATACTAATATTTGCTTAATATTGTAAAGGTACAAAGTCTACATTGAAGGATGGGCTTGGTCTGTGAGTGAGAAATATATTCTAGGATGTGACTCTATGACATTGGTAGTGAAGCCCAAGTACTATGATTTTTTCAATAGAGGGATGTTACCTTTGGTGCATTACTGGCCCATCAAAGACAATGACAAATGCAAATCTATTAAGTTTGCTGTGGAGTGGGGCAATAATCACACTGATAAGGTAAATTTAATGCTAAAGTCTAGTAAATTAAACCCAAATTAGTTATCATTTAACTCAAAATCTATGATTAAGCAGGCACAGGAGATAGGGCAGGCTGCAACTAGGTACATTCACGAAGAGATGAAGATGGAATATGTGTATGATTACATGTTACATCTGTTAACCGAGTATTCAAAACTATTAAGGTTTAAACCCGCGATTCCTCCCAATGCAGTTGAGCTATGTGCCGAAGCAATGGCGTGTGAAACTGAAGGTAGTTGGAGGAAATTTATGGAGGAGTCCTTGGAAAAATTTCCAAGTAATGGAGTTCCTTGTACTTTGCCCCCTCCTTATGATCCCTCAAGTCTTAGAACTTTTGTGGAGAAGAAAGCTAATTTGACAATGCAAGTGGAGATGTGGGAGAATGAGTATTGGGGAAAGTTGGAACCTAATAAGAGTAAGGCTGGATTGTATTAGCTCTCTATTGTATTGTGTCATGAATTCATGATGCTTTACTGGGCTTATTTTGAGTAATGTGTCATGAATTCCTGATGTTTTATTGGGCTTTTATGTTTCTTATGAAACTAGGTATAGGTGCCAAACTTGATGATAGAAGCCATTTGTATTTTGTTTCTTCTTAAAACGAAAATCTTCTTTTTGGGCTTCATGGATTAAGTTATTTGCTGAATGGGGCAAAATTAGTGTTATACTCATTTCTATCTTATTCAATATTGGATAGAAATATTTTATTATACTTTATTGGGTGTATATAGAGCTCTTGTTAAGACTTCAGCGAAATCCTTATGTGAGTTGTTTCACATGAAGGGAGAGGGTTAGCTTGGCTTGATTCACTTGGTGGGAATTTCACCTTATGATTTAAAGGTTAGTGGGCGCAGCGGGCCGTCATGATAATTTTTTTTTTTAAAAATATTTAATCATTGGAATCATTTATTAGTGTTATATAAAACCTTTAAAATTAATTAAATATATACAATTATTAATATTAATGAATAATTTCATATTTTTGAATTTGATTGAATTATAATACTTCTCGTTTTTTTTTACATGTGACACTTTCCAAAAACGGAATGGTGCAAATTACATGTGACACTTTTTTTTCTTTCCTAAAGTAGTAAGTTTTGCCCTATTAAATTACCATATTACCCTTACTTATAAGGGTTAACTAAAATTAAACTTACTTAATTTAACCTAATTTAACCAAAATTAACAATTAACCACACCACCCCTCCCCCACCCACCCCAAAGAACCCAACCCCTTCCCCCACCCTTCCCTCTCCTCCCCCTCCACCCCACCCGGCCTCCCTGTTATTCGTTGCTCCTTTCTCTTTTCCGCCACCTCCACCTACCTAACCATCTTTCCACCCTACCGCACGAACTCCCACCACACCTCCACCTACCCACTCGGCCATCGAACACCCACCGCACCTCCACCTACCCAACCACCTTTCCACCCACTGCACGAAATCCCTTCCTCTCGCTCATCACACCTTTCTCTCTCTCGATGCACCTCATGCTTTGCATTTTCCCTCTCTCTCGTTGCTCCTCGCCCGCCACTTGCAATATGACGCCTTGGACGTAGCAAGCCGAAACCACTGCGCGGCCAAGCGGATCTGTGTTCCTTGTGCGCGGATACGTGTTCTGGAATTCTAGGTGGGGGCTTCGAAGGGGAGTCGAAGGGGATGGGTGGGGGGTTGGGGAATTTGAAGGGGAGGGGTGGGGGATGGGGAAATCGACTGGGGAGGGGGAGTGGGGGAGGGGCTGCTGACGGTGGAAGGGGAGGGGGAATCGACGGGGAAGGGGCGGTGGAGTGGAGGGAGCGGGGGAGGGGGTGAGGGCCTGGGGCAGGGTGGAGGGGTGGGGGAAGGGTTGGAGGGGTGGGGTGGAGGGTGGGTGGGTGGGGGTGGGTGGGTGGGGGAGGGGTGGTCCCACTTTCTTTAATCCCTACAATTACTTTTCCTTAATCCCTCCTCCAATTTTTTTCTAGGTAACTGTGAAAAAAAAAGTGTCACATGTAAACAAAAAACGGAGGAAGTATATGAAATTTGATTAAAATATATACAATTTGATTAAAATATACACAATTTGGTTGAATAATTACTTGGGCTGGGCTGGATCGGTTTCGTAGACCGAGCTGGGCGGTTTTAGTAGCGGGCTTTCGTGGGTTGGACTAAAAAAATCTAGCCCACGACCCGCCCACCAATTTCACGGTTTGAGTTGGGCTGGACCGGGCTTTTCCCGGGCTTTTCCCGGGCTCAGCCCACACGGCCCAAGAGGCGGGCTGGGCTGGATTGGCCCGCACTGTTGGCCATCTCTAAACTTGGCTAATATTTACAAATTCAGGGACATTGATTCAGTGATTCTCGGTTTCATATTACCATGTAGGTGAGATGTTTGAAAGAGTTTAAATGACTCTTAATAAGTAAAAACAAAAATGCTAGAAAACCTTGAAGAAAATAGAGGGAAATTCTTTTAAATGATTTGGTTAACCACCAACTCTCGAAACAAATTAGTTATAAGTTAGAACGTGCAAGGTTTTGCTCGTTTATGGTCCCATGTTTGCTAATTTGGATATTAGTATTAAACAAGTGTGATTTGTGAAGTTGGTCTGATTCCTCTCCTCCCAACAAACTCGATATGTTAATGAACATGTGATGCTTAGATGTGACACTGACACGAAATGGTTGGTGTTCGGTGTAGAATTTAGAAGTGGCTAATAATTGATCAACAAAACAAGATAAACCATTCTTATTGCTTGTTTGGTTATATAAGAATTATTGCATATGAAAAAAATTATGAAGTGAGAAACAATGAAGTGATTTAGTTGACACTTGATACAAACACAGAAAGTATTGCAAGAAGTGTTATTTAGAACGTTTTACACTTTTACTTCCACAACACAAAACTATAAAAGAATAATTAACTAAAGCTAGCCTCCCTAAGTAAGTGAAATTTTCCATATAATATTCAATCAAATAATATTTTTGACACTTTTTAGACAATAAATCATTCAATTAAACAACCACATTATGATAAAAGGGGAAAATAACTAAAATTGTGTTGATAATTTTCTCATCTCTTATAGCAAAGTGAGATGATTCTAGTTCCTTTTAGCATATTGGTTGAAGTTGGGTTAGAGCCTTAGAGGTGTAATTAGACTTATTTCCATGACCCTCCACTGACCTCTCACTAATCTTTACTAAATTTGAGGACAAACAAAATAACAATATCATTATAATATTTTAATACTAATTACCAATCAGATCATAAGAGACAAAGGTAGACAAGAGCACCCTTTCTAAATAAGCTTTACATGCCATATCTTTCTCTCATATATACATCATTTGGATATTAACATAAGTGGTATAAACTCAACCCTAGGGTCCATCACGATCACGGGGACTTGGGATTGATCAATACAGGCGCACCTTGAAGTACTCAAATTAAAAAAAAAAAATAGTTTTTAGGCCCGGGTTATGCCCCGGGTAATTATAATATTCATTTATTAACATTTTACTTTATAAATATAACACCAAACATTAATTGGTATGGTGGTTAAAACTTTAGCGTATGGGATCGAATCTTATAAGATACATTTTCTATTTTTTTTTTATTGTATGTGTTTACATAAAGTAAACACTCTAAGGGATAGCGTCACGTGGCGTAGTTCCTTGCTTTGGAACGCCTTTTAATATATTAGTATAGAAGTGGTTTATAAGTATTCGTTTATAAATGTTCACAAATATTTATTTTTCTCAATATTTGATGTTGAAGAAAATAAGGATCCGACATAAATATTTACTTAACTATGTGCATCATCTACGTTGTCAGAGTTCATAATCTGATTAACTCAAGTATAGACAGAAAAATCCTCTTTGGAATCTCAATTATGGATCCAACAGATTATATAGTATAGTTTAATACTACTCTTATATCAAATTTTATTTTATATGAATAGCATAACGCAGTTCTCTCGACTCTCGAATATCCTAGCTTAATGGGCCACCATGTTTATAATTATCCAAAACGAAAATGGGCCAGTCATGTTATCTCACTCAGTCTCCACTCTCCACTCCCCTCACCCAAAAAAAAAAAAAAACAAAAAAAAAACCAAAAAAAAAAAAGAAAAAAAAAGCATACAAGTCAAACTTTAGCTTGAGAAGATAATCAAAGACACATGCGAATAATAATTAACAATTCACCATCTACATAAAAAAAAAAAATCAAATCTTTTTTTTCTACTATATTTCAATTATTCAAGAAAAGCATATGTAAATTGTTTCATTTTGTCTGGGTGGTTGGTTTGGGAAATGAAGTAAAAAAGTTGTTCAATTTTTCTCCAAAAATTTATTCTGGGGGTGCTCAGTTTTTGACAATTATGAGAAGACATAACAAATAAGATCTTATATTATATGCAAGTTTTTAAGCTCAGAAGAAGAAGAAGAGGTTGCTCAAAATCCAGCCTTAGATCAAAAAATGGTGTTGGAGAAGATGAGATGGCTTACTATGACTAAAAAGAGACTTCTTTTCTACTTTTACATCCTTCTTTTCTTTGTCTGCTTCATTCTAGTTCAACATTTTCATCATAAAGTGGTAAGTTCTTCTTCTATCAAATCTTTATATTTTTCTATGTTTAAGATTATATATATATGTTTGTAGAGCTTCATATTATGTTTTTATCTGGTTATACTATATGGTCTAATTTGATGGAGATTTAGAGGGGTCCATTCTCTAAATTTAGTGATTGGGTGGGTTTTTAGTAAACGAGATCCTCTCTAATTATTAGACTGTCCAATTACTAGAGATTTGATAGGGTCCTTTTTATATTTTAATAATGGGATGTTTTTTTTGAATTTTTTGAGTTTGAACATTGGTAATGTTTATGCACCGAATCCCATCAGAAGTTTGGAACTACGATTGTTGAAAGAAGTATCATGTTTATGTTAAATCTTGTGTTGTTTAGAGATTGTTCACGAAACATTACAAAGACTATGTACAATGTAGGATTATTGCATAGTATGACAATTTGACCAAATTGGGTTGGGTTCGGGTTGAATTCATGTTTGTGTGTTCTAGTTTCTCTCGTTGACTTTGCATTTGTTTTAGGTGGGTTTTTACTAATGTTATTGTGTCTCAGAGATTCATAGCTCTAGTTCTTAATAACATGCTTGATTTACAATAGAGAATTCCAGAATGAGGGATTAATGCTCGAGTTATAGACTTACTGTACATGATTCAATAAACAAAATCTTGATTCCAATTACTTGTTCTTTGTTTGTTCATTCCTTTAATTTTCAGGTTACACTTGCAATCCCAACATCCAGGAAATCTGCAGATTTAAGCAGAAGTGATACCAATATCACACATACAACAAAACTCCCACTAAAAATCACCAAAAAAAAGTCCACCCACTTATCAAAAACAACAGAATTCCCCCTCATTTGCCCCTTAACTAACACAAACCAAACATGCCCAACAAACAATTATCCAACCACAATGGATGATGATGATGATGATGAGAAAGAGATCATTTCGTCACTCGAAACATGTCCGGATTACTTCAGATGGATCCATGAAGATTTGAAGCCTTGGCAAACAAAGGGGATAACAAAAGAAATGTTAGAAGCAGGGAAAAGTACAGCACATTTCAGGCTAGTAGTTTTGGATGGAAGAATTTATGTTGAAAAATACAAAAGAGCATATCAAACAAGAGATGTTTTCACAATATGGGGTTTTTTGCAACTCTTGAGATTGTATCCAGGAAAGTTGCCAGATTTGGATTTGATGTTTAATTGTGATGATAAACCAGTGATTAAGAAGAGTGATTATGAAGCTGCTGTTAATCCTACTCCTGTTCCTATGTTTCACTATTGTGGAGATGATGAGCATTTGGATATTCCTTTTCCAGATTGGTCATTTTGGGGTTGGTAATGATTCTCTTTGATCTTTAACTAATTACTTGTTGATTACTTTTTATTAATTCATATCACATAAAGAGAGTGCTAATCATCCCTCACATTGTGATTGATCTCTGTCACATTTGAATATTATGTTCATAATTAACCTCCTTTTCTTTCTCACAAGTCAATCAAACAATTTATAATTAAAACTGTTTTCTTTTGTGTGTTTTTACAGAGTCATATGGGAAAATGGTTTAGATTCTAGACTAGATATGATCGCAGATTTCAGATATCGTATCTATTTTCTACGATTAGGCTTTACCAACTAGATTAGCAGAGCAAGTAATATGTTTTGATTGGTAAGTTTTGGAATTTGGGGGAGTAATATAGGCACAAGAAAAGGACACACTAGTTAGGCGTTGTCATTAAGAAAAGTTTCGTTTCTTCATGTTGCTTTGTGGTTGGGAGAGGGTCCTTTTGTATTCTTTTGATTTATGTGGTCCAATGTAGATTTTTACTTATAGTTGTGCAAATTGGTCCAATTTACTACCACTTATAGTTTATAGGTATCATTCTTCTCAAGTTCTCAAGTTACAATTTTCCCATAAGATCTGTTTTTTCATGCTTAATCTAATGGGTGTTAAGAGTAGAAGTTAGGACACTTGGTTTTTTTCGGCTTTTATGCGTATAATCCAGGTTCGAATCCAATTAGGCTTACGTTGAAAGATGACCCTTCATCTTAATTTAGAGAAGTATCTTAGAAATGAAGTATTAACCTAGCTCTTGTGGTAATGTAGGCATGAGATAAATATAAAGCCATGGGAGCTCCAATTGGAAGAAATAAAGAAAGGCAATGAAAAAGTGAAATGGGTAGACAGACTGCCTAATGCTTATTGGAAAGGCAATCTGCAAACAGGCAACAGAATATACCTTAACAAATGCAATTCAAGTAGAAAATGGAATGCTGAGATCTATGAACAGGTAACACATGAATACATTATCTTTTTTCACTACTGAATGCTCTATTATTGGATCTTATTAATTTTATTTTTTGGTTTGTTTAGCATTGGGCACTTGAAGTTAAACATGGCTTTAGAGAGTCAAATATAGCAGATCAATGTAACTACAGGTAAGTTCAATTCTTCTTGAGTTTTTTTATTAGAGGGATTTACAGTAACTTCTTATAAAATATCAAAGGTTATAAATCCACCTTGGATTCATATAAATGGGTTATGGTAAGACTGTCACAAGATGTTGCTATTTGTTTTTTCTTAAGTTAATACAGAACGTACTAGGTAAATATTCTTATATTCGCAGTAATATATAAAAGAATATGTTCTTTATCAATTGTGGTTTATGTAGCTTGGAATGACAATTTAGAGATTCTTTCTCATAGAACTTTTCAACAGGGCGTCTTATATGAATATTGCATACATATTCTGATACTCATCACTTAACCTCAATGTATAATGTGAAACGAGATTCTAATCTAGTTCTAACATGAACGATCATGATATGCTTAGGGGGTAAATACAAAGAGGTTGGGCTTTGCTGAATTAGGTGATGTAATCTAATTAAAGAAGAGAATTTGAGAGTAAGATAGTCATAACACATTGTAGTAAATAGTAATGCAATGCTTATGACTAGGCATAGTACTGAGAACACGACCCCTTTAGTAAACTTCTTCAAGCTTAACCAGCTCACTTATTAGGCGAGGTGAATTAGGAAATCGATACTAAAAAATCTCTCTTTAATCGATCCTGATTCCTGTACGTATCACTATAAATTTGTCCTCAGAATTCAAGTTTATTTCATCATTTATCACTTGTACTTCAGACATGAATTTTGAACAATGCTTTTTTGGATGGACGTAACGTAATATATACTTATAAGTTTTTTAAAATGAGGAAATATCTTAATATTTTTTGTTGCTTTAATTTATTGAATATGCTAATTAATGATGAAGGTACAAGATATATATGGAAGGAAAAGCATGGTCAACAAGTGAGAAGTACATCCAAGCTTGTGATTCAATGTTACTGCTAGTACAACCGCGATACTATGAATTTTTCACCAGGGGTTTACTGCCTTTGACACATTACTGGCCTATTAATCCCTCAAAACTATGTCCATCCATCAAATTTGCAGTTAAATGGGGTAATAAAAATCCAAACAAGGTACGCATCTTTTATCTTCTCTCAAACTTTCAACAATATAGTCACCTTTAGTTCATGTGGTTTTCAATTCATTTGGGCAACATTATAGAGTTTTTATTGCTTTCACTTTTCAAATTAGAAAAGAAATTAAACCAACAAATACCATTTACAAGATTATTTAGTACCATAGCATCCTTTATTTTGTTGTAGATATCTTTGCTTCAACACTAAGATTGGTTGAGCCCTGTATTATGTGATGCATATAATCTTGAGTATATACCAACTCGAGTATATAATCTTGAGGAATTATTTCATCCGTTGCCAAATATTGGTTATGGAATGGTACTTCACTTAGGTTTGTAAGTGACTATAATTCTCATCCTGTTTCATGGATAACCCAATTTTCACATTCTCTCTGATTTCATGTTTTCTATAGTTTAGTTAGCTGTTGAAAGCTGCTCCAGTTAGTTTGTGAATTTGAGATTAAGTTATACTTCTTTCGCTTCTTTTCAATAGTCTCCAACATGCACTTTTGATCATTATTATCTTTAATAAGGTATCAGGAAAAATAAAACATGTTGATATTTTCAGAATACACATTGAAACAAAACTAATACGATCACAAGTGAAAATTACATTCATAGTTTATTAGTTTTCAAACTTCGACCACAAAAGTAGCGAGTAACCATTTAAAAGAAACGGAAGTGCAACTATAATATTTTTTTTTTTTTGAAATATCATACAGGCACAAGAGATTGCAAAGAGTGGCAACAAATTCATAATGGAGGAGCTAAAAATGAAGAATGTATATGATTACATGTTCCATTTGTTAAATGAATATGGAAAACTCCTAAATTACAAGCCAACTGTACCTCCAGGAGCTGTAGAAGTGTGTTCAGAAACAATGGCTTGCAAGGCTCTTGGGAAAGAAAAGCAGTGGAAAATTAATTCCCTAGTAAAAGCTCCTTCCCAAACAAGCCCTTGCAAACTACCTCCTGCTTATAATCCTCATCATCTTCAAACATTTCTTACTACTAAAGAAGAGATTTTAATGGACATAGAGGGGTTGGCAAGAATAGGCTGATCAATACTATACTTAGAATCTGTTAGTACTTTATGAAATTCTTTTTTTTAATTATAATAATTATTATAATCATTGAAAGAGGAAGCATTAATACTTTATTATATGCATTTTGTCATATGAATTTGTAACAGGACATGTCAAAATAGCCCATAATTTGTGTATAGAAATTAGCATTAGATACTCTTGCTCATTGATTCGCCTTTATATTTGCCTCCCTATGTTGATGTTGAATAGAGATAACAATTGTATATAGGCATCTTTTTTGAGGATATTATTTGGTTGCAAATAACATTTGTATGAAAATAATTCATATTAATGCGTTTGGTTGTAATAAAAGTAATTACTCTTTTTTTTTTTCCTGTTTACTTGTTTAAAATGTCACTTTTTTTGTCCTATGATTAAGGATATGTTCTGTTCAACTTATTTTGTCTTATCTTATCTTATCTTATAAGATCTTATAAAATCTTATCTGATCTTATCTTATCTTATCTTATCTTATAATATAGTTTATTGTGTGTGTCTAACATCTTATTTATTTTATCTTCTCTTATCTTATCTTATAAAATCTTTTATAAGTTAAAATAAGTTGAACAGAACGGACCCTAATTCTATAGTGCAAATCATCTTTGTCATAATCATCATAGCATTTTCAAAATTGTGTTTTACCCGTAAAAAAAAAACACGTGTTTTACAAAATTGATAAACCACACGTTAAGTTACATTGATAATGTGCACGAAAATAAAATGCAATATATGAAAAGATTATAAATTCACTTAAATAGAAAAATGAAAGAATATATTTTTCTAAAAATAGTAACACAAGTCAAAGTGTGAGGCTATAGAATATGTGATACATTTCTCATTTGCTAGAGAAAATTGCGCTTCTTTTCTACTTCGTTTTTTTTCCAACAAGATTGTAAGTTTCTTCTTTCCTTTTTCTCTCCTTTTCAAACCCTACACTTTTTCAATAATATGCTCAATGTATTCAACTTCATATGAATTCTCAATTGGTGGAAGCCATAACATGGACTTTCAAGCGAAGGTCTTCAACTATTGTCCTGTTTTACGCCATTCTCCTCATTGGTGCTTTTCTTGGCACCCGGTACATGAATGTTGTAAGTACCTCTTGTAGTCTTGTTTCATCCAATATGTTTTCAGTTTTTCACTCTTCAAAAAAAAAAAAAATACACATAAAAAGTCTTCTACGGTTTTTGGAAAAAATGAAAATTATCAATCATTTTTATTAATATAAATTATGATCATGTGCATATTAGATCAAGCTAAGAGTATGATGAACATTGGAAAGCAACTAAATAGTTGTTCCAAGAATAAAGTTATTACAATCCGAGATGTATGTATTTATGTAAAAATTAGGGGAAAACAGGAAAGTCGTAATAGCTTTCATACAATCATCCAAACATCTAGCTTCTTTTGCTAGACACTCTCCAAGGACGTTGTTCTCCCTCTTATTGTGGAGTATCCTCAAGTTAGTGGCTTCGCTCCCTAGCACCCTGCAATTATTAATAAGGGTTAAATGTGCACCAAATAAGCGTTGGCGGGCGATGTAATCAGGCGGCCACAACGTTGTTGGTAAGAATTGTGCATTTGGTAATTTGTTCTTGCAGGCACCATAAGTAATGCATCACGAATATTCATAAGCTCTGCCATAAGAGGCGATTTGTAAAGGTTCGCTTGCAAAAACCCTACCATCCAAGTTCCCTTATCATCCCTCAAGCCCCCTCCAAGGCCTGTAGGTGATAATGCGTCAATAAGAAAAGCATTGTGTGAAAAGTTAGGTGGGTGAGATTCGGGGTAGGGTGGAGGGTGGGTAGCTTGTGATAGAGTATATACATGAATCTTGCGATGGATTGCAATATGAGCTTCTCTACCATCCGGCTACTCGGATTAGAAAGACATTCAATGTTTCAAAAACTTGATCACAATGTTGAAGGAAATTCATATAATAATAATAATAATAATAATAATAATAATAATAATAATAATAATAATAATAATAATAATAATAATGAAGGGTTTGGATTAACGTGTGATAATAAGAACAAGGACTACAAGTTTGTAAGCATTGTTAGACACGAAATCCATGTTTATAATTTGAAATCAATGTCTTGGAAGAGGACAAGAGATTACTCTAGCAAGTTTTGCTTATGGAAAACGGCTAGAGCCTTAACGCTAGGTTTTCCAACAGATAATGCATTACATTGGTCCTATGGTGACATATGCGGTACGAAAGGTATCTTTAACATTGATTTCGCGAGTAACAAGGAATTCAAAACGCCGTTTCCAAGTCTTAATGAAACACCGATAGTGAAACAGGTGGTGATATTCAAGCAAGTCCGCCAAGGGTTGAGTAGCAGCAATATGATCATATGGGTCAGAGCTGCCATCGTACTTGCATGATGCCATCAGCACAGGAACAATTGAACAAGAGAGTTTCGGCCTAATCAGTAGGTGACCGCCACCCACGTGGTTACCAACAGCATTCGTGTTGTACTCGCGGTTGGAATGTCCCCAAGTATTTTTTTTCACCTTCAGAATAATCGACCTCTTCAATATCTAAGATCTCTTCCTCATATCCTGGTTGATCCAAGCGTCTACATTTGAAGAAGTATGGTAATAGGCTTGATTCTTGGATTCAATTGTTTAAGATCCGACTTGATGATATTTATTTCTCCACGATTCCAATTTCTTTCACGGAAGACGGTGACAAAATCTTGCTAGAGTTTTGGCACCAACAAGAGAAGAAGAATAGGAAGATAATATTTTGTATATATATGTGATGCCTGTGTTATGACCGAAAGTGTGGGTGATGTAGACATGGTTTCTAACGCCCAAACTTATGATTGAAACCTAACCTTTTCACCATTTAGGACATCACATTTTTTTTTCTATCTGCGTTATGATCCGCAGTGCGGGAGAACTTCTTGTTTCTCAAGATAGAAGACAATATTCATCCACATGGAACCCATATTTTAGTCCAATTATTCTTAAAAAAAAAATGATTCTACCCTTTATTAATACTCACAATTGTTCTATACAGAAAAGTTGCATAATAATTCTTAAATACCACCAATACCCATGAGAAAGACTTACTTACTTGAATGAAAAAATTGAACTGATATGTATAACAAGGAATGGAGAATATGAATTAGCGACAAGTGTTACAATCTCTAAGTTTCAATTAAAATAGGGAAAATATATTAATGTAAAAAAATATATATTCTCCTCTTCTCTTATTAATCGAAAAGTATTACCCCACGGTATGGCACCATGGCCCGTGCTAGACACCCCACGGGACTCCTTTCACGGACTCCTCTCCATCCAAAAACCAAGCTCCACATGAAATTGACCCACCTAACTCACCTGTCTGTTTGTCTCACCACGGCCAATCCACTATGCTTGTCATTGAAAGGTTCCAACAAAGAAAAGGCGTGCTCCCCCTCTCTCAAGAAGTAAAACGGACATACATAGAAACAGATTGGGCCAGATGGGATCATTGCAGAATTCTTTAAATTACATTGGATTACAGTTGGACAAGATATTGTTATGGGTGTTCATAATTTTTTCAGCTTTGGTTTTATTTTAAAAGAATGGAATACAACCCTTCTCATTCTAATTCACAAGCTGAATAATCCAAATAACGTTTCCCAGCTTAGACCTATAAGCTTGTGCAACACAATCTACAAATGTGTTTCAAAGTGCTTAGTTGCCGACTTCGTTTGATTCTCCCTATTATAGTAAGTTAGTAACAAGGAACCAAAGATGCTTTTTATGCCGGGAAGAAGTTTGTCCGACAACGTCCTTCTCTCCCATGAACTCCTGCACTACATCAATCGGAAAAAAAGAGGTCTTCTCACTTTTGAAGCTATCAAGATTGATCTTAGTAAGGCTTATGATATAGGCTACATTGGGATTTTTTCCTAAAAGTTCTGCAGGCCTATGGGTTCCCACAATGTTGGATTAATCCTCAATATGAACCAACAACATTCCATGGATCTCCATTTAGGTGTCCCTATTGACATCATGGAGACAAAATCTAGTCACTTCACTTTTCTTCTCAAAAAACTACTTGACTGGAATGCCTTTCACCTATCTCAGCCCACCAAAGTCATTCTAATAAACACAATTCTAATTGCTACGATCTCCCACATCATCTCTTCCTTTAGTATACCTCTGAAGGTAGCCAACAAACTAGATTCCTTACTTACTCTTTCCTATGGGCTAAGAATGGTAGACGTAGCATTCATTGGGTAAATAAAGACATTGTTCACCTCCCTAAAGGTATGGGGGGACCTTGGAATTAGATCTTTGCAAACCATTAACAAAGTTTTTCTCATGAAAAAGATCTGGCACATTCACTCCAACCCCAACTCTTTATTAGCCAAAGTTTTCCATGCCTTCAAACCTATTGCTCTCACCACAGGCCATTTTAAGAAAAAATCGGGAGTGGGCTTATCTTGGGGCTTCCATGGACTTCAAAAGGCTGAAGATATGATC
Organism: Beta corolliflora; assembly: GCA_947648045.1. Lineage (NCBI taxonomy): Eukaryota > Viridiplantae > Streptophyta > Magnoliopsida > Caryophyllales > Amaranthaceae > Beta > Beta corolliflora. The sequence continues at coordinate 101,092 of CANSZD010004139.1, forward strand.
TTGCAAGGCTGCTCCTGAAAAATTGGGAATGGTACTAGAGTTGGATCCTTCACTTCTAAGTGGGTTGATGGTAATGTCCCGCTTGCTAAGGATAACACCCCCCTGATCATGGCTCGACATTCTAAAGTCTCAGACTTTATTGATATTAATGCTCAGGTTTGGAAAGCTAACCTAATACGCAATTTTTTCTCCCATGAGGATCCAAATTTTTTTTTATCTATGGAACTTCCTTCAGACCATTCTAATGACTTTATGAGCTGGAATCATCATAGTTCAGGCAATTTCACTTCTAAGTCTGCTTATGCTTTTTTCATGGAAAATTCCGTAGGTCATCATCGATTCCCCCCCCCAAGGTTTTTAAGATCCTTTGGCACTTGCCTCTGACTCCTAAATGGAAGTTCTTTATTTGGAAAATTTTATATGATAAAATCCCTACCAAGGAGCAGTTAACCAAAAGAAACATTCCCATCTCGCCAAATTGTGATCTTTGTCCTAATACCCCTGAAACCTCTCTACACCTTTTTAAAGATTATACTATATCTCAAGATGTGTGAAACCATTTACACATTACTCTTAACTCTCAACAAGATGATCCTACCACATGTTCTCAATGGATCGTCACCCATATCCTGCTTTTCCATAGCGAGGATGGTCTCCATGGGACGCGGCTCAAGAAATTCATCTGGGCTCTATGGAGTATTTGGTTACATAGGAATTATAGGATTTTCAGGGATGAACGCTCGGATACTAGGAAAGTTCTATCTTCTATAAGTCGCTTTGAATCAGAATATGCTCGTCTCCTTCAGGTTTCTTTCTTATAGAACCTTAGATTCCTTCATCCTCCAGAACAAGATGCAAATTTACCGCCAGGTTTCAATGGTGTGCACCTGGGAAGAAATTCAACAGGTTTCAGCTTTCTCAAGATTTGTTTTGATGCTGCGTGGGCAAAGAATACGAGAGCAGCAGGTTATGCTTGGGTCCTTGACAATGCCTCTCCTAGTTCTTTGCAAGGAGGTGGAGATTATGGTATAGCTTCCTCTGCACTCCATGCGAAAACTCAAGCTTACCCTACGAGCTTTGACTTGGGCCACTCATCACAATTTGTGCGGAGTTACTTTCCACACTAATTGCATTAACCTTCTAAATGCTTTGAAGACGCCTACTGCGTGCCAGCCCTTCTGCTATCAATTATCAAATGGTCTATCCAGCAAATTATTCGTATTGCTTCGATTACTTACTTGTTCTTATTGAAGTTTTGATGATTCATTTAGAGAGAAATGCAGAGAGAAATAGAAAGGAAAGAAGACTTTTTATTTCTGAATGAATTAATTATCTGTTTAGTACAAGATAACACTTTATATAGTGTCTTAACCAATACAAGAGGGTTTAATAACCGCTTTCTAACTAACTTGTAACTAACATTCTTCTAACAAACTTTCTAACAACTTTGGTGATTGCTGGAGCTGCTGGACACATCAGTATGATGATGATTGATAGAATGGTGATCATGATCATCATGATCACCAACACCCCCCCCTCAAGCTAGGGAGGGACTGCTCAGAAGACATTCCTAGCTTGGAAACCAGCTTAGTATGTTGTGCATAGGGTAAAGCTTTAGTCATAATATCAGCAATCTGTTCTGAAGTAGGAAGATAATGTAGCTCAATAAGGCCATCTAGGACTTTTTCTCTTGTAAAATGACAATCTATTTCTATGTGTTTTGTGCGTTCATGGAAAACAAGATTTTTTCCAATATGAATAGCACTTTGATTGTCACAGTTGAGAAGCACAGGTGCAAGATTGGAAAGACCCAACTCTTGAAGTAACCTGACCAACCATGTAGTCTCTGATGCAGTGGCTGCCATAGCCCTGTACTCGCCTTCACTTGAGCTCCCGGAAATAGTGGATCGCTTCTTAGATTTCCGAGGAGGCGGTGAGTTGCCTAGGAGGAGCACATAACCGAATGAACGAACGCCTGGTGCCGGGACAAGAAGCCCAGCCCGAATCCGAGTAAGCCTCGTAGAGTAAGTTGAGTAGTGGCTTGAAGTAAAATGCCCTGCCCTTGAGTGAGAGAGACATAACTAAGCACGTGAGTGAGAGCTTTGACATGAGGCAAAAGTGGATGATGCATGAACTGACTAAGAGCCTGGACTGCATAGCTAAGATCAGGTCTTGTATGAGATAGAAAATTCAATTTCCCTACAAGACACCTGTAGAGCTCAGGATCATGATATGGATCACCAACATCAATATGTAACTTGAGTGTGCTGGGAAGAGGAGTTTTGGCACTTTTAGAAAGAGATAAAGGACAGTCCTGAAGAAGCTCCCTTGTAAATTTCTTATGAGTCATCAAAATACCATGAGGGAGATGACTGATTTCAATTCCCAAGAAAAAATTTAGCAAACCAAGATCCTTGATGCTAAATGTATGGTGAAGATGTTGTTTGAAAGAAGTGATACCGGATTCATCGAGCTCTGTGACTATTATGTCATCGACATAAACAAAGAACAATGATAACATGATTGTCCCTTCTTTGAATGAACAAAGAGTAATCATTCTTGGATTGAACATAACCAAGCAGGTGCAATTCGTCATTGAGCCTAGCAAACCACTGCCTTGAGGCTTGTTTTAAGCCATACAAGGATTTAACCAGCTTGCAAACCAAATGGTCAGGATTGTGAAGCCCATCAGGAGCTCTCATATAAACCTCTTCATCAAGCTTTCCATGAAGAAAAGCATTGTTGATATCCAGTTGGTGCAAAGGCCAATGATGATGAGCAGCAAAAGACAATAAACATCTTATTGTTGCCATTTTAACAACTGGAGAAAATGTTTCCAAATAGTCAAGACCATATTTTTGAGTAAATCCCTTAGCCACCAGCCTTGCTTTGAGTCTTTCAATTGAACCATTTGCCTTTAATTTGACCTTGTATACCCATTTACACCCAATAGCCTTTTTACCCTTAGGAAGAGACATCATGATCCAGGTCTGATTAGCATTTAAAGCATCAAGTTCCTTCTGCATTGCATCAAGCCAACCAGGGTGCTGTGAAGCCTTAAAGTAACTCACTGGTTCAGTAATCTGGGAGGTTTGTGTAATAAGAGCCTTGAGAGACAAAGGAAGAGTATTGAAACTGACAATATTACACCAATGATAAGTAATAGAGTCAGCTACACAGACATAACTGTCAAGATAGGCTGGTCTAACTGAATGTCTTGATGATTGCCTGACAGAGACAAAAGGAATATTATTTGTGGGTAAATGGTCAGAAGAAGAAGAGGAAGAAGGGATAGGTGAAAGTATTGTTGGTGAAGAAACAGGAGTAGAAAGTGAATTGACAGAAAGAATCAGGAATTGTATCTGTGTTTAAAAGGAAAGGTTCAGGGATGTCAAAAACAGTATCCATATCAAATGGAGTGTTAAGAGGGAGAAAAATAGGATGTGGTGGTTTAGAGGCACTTGTGTCATAGTGAAAAGGCAAATGTTTTTCATAAAATTGGACATCCCTAGAAATAATGATTTTATTTGTCTCTAATTCAAGAACTTTGTAGGCCTTTTGATGAGATGGATAGCCTAAAAGGACACAGGGTGAGGCTCTTGAATCAAATTTGGATCTGTCAGTTTTAAGGGTGGAAACATAACAGAGAGATCCAAACACCCTTAGATGATCTAGGCTTGGTTTAGTGCCATTCAACTTTTCATAGGGAGTAGAATAACTGGTACTTTTCAGGGCATTCTATTGATCAAATGTGTAGCACACAACAAGCACTCTCCCCAAAATCCGATTGGAACTCTTGATTGAAAATATAAAGCCCTTCGCTGTCTCTAAGAGATGTCTATGCTTCCTTTCAACCACACCATTTTGTTGTGGTGTGTTAGGACATGATCTCGATGAGTAATACCCTTGGTATTAAAGAACTTCAACATTTCTCCTTCACAAAGTTCTTTGGCATTGTCTCGTTCTAACACCCAAAACCGCATCTTGTGCTACCGAGTATTAACCATAGCAAAAAAATTAATCATAATAGCCACAGCATCATGCTTATGTTTCATCAAAAAAATCCATGTATTTATGGAACAATCATCTACAATAGTGAGAAAATAGCTATAGCCATCATGGGTTTTGAGCCTATAAGGACCCCAAGTATCTATGTGTAACAGCTCAAAACATGAAGTAGATCTAGATGTACTAGTAGGGAAAGATAACCTAGGTTGCTTGGCTTTATGACATATTTGACGATTGTATCACAACCAACGTAACTACTAAAACATGTATGGAGAAAATGCAGTTTATTAAATGGAAGATGGCCTAGTCTTAGATGCCACGGTTTGCATCCTCAACCTTGGCTTGTGTAACAGTTGCCACAACATCCTGTTGACCTTTTGCTGATCCATCATCCACTCGCATACGGCACGGAAGACAAGCTACCAAGAACCAGGGAATGAGGTGAAGCTGGTCCCTGGAGTAAGCACTTGTCATGAGTAAAAGTTATTTCACAATTTAAATCCCTACATAGTTTGTGAGTGGATATTAAATTGAATTTGAAGCCAGGTACATACAAAACATTCTCCAAGATTATACCATTGTCAAATTTCACAATTCCCACATGTTGTACCACAACTTGCTTCCCATCAGCAATAGTGATTGTATTAGGGTACTGATTAAATTTTTGCAAACTATCAAATAACTCTATATTGGAGCAGATATGGTCAGTAGCACCACTATCAACTATCCAATTAGAGTTTGAGCAAGATAGGAGACAAGTACCTGCTACATTCACACTGGATTCCTGAGTGAAAGAAGGAGTTGACTGAGATTCTGCTGCCACAGTTGAGTTCAGAGTCTGTGTTTTGAGAATCTTCATAAGATGATCATATTGATCTTCAGATATATGAGTGATTTGAGAATCTGGTGCTGAAAAATCATGTTGATCTGCTGTGCCTTGCACCATGGCAGCAACTTTCTTGCCTTTTCCTTTATGAACAAAATTGGCAGGATAACCATGAATCCTAAAACACTTGTCAATAGTATGACCAGTGTATTTGCAATGTTCGCAATATAAACCACTAGGCTTCTTTCCGGTCACTACCGGCTTATTTGCCTCCCGACCGTAATGTCGGTTGAGAAGTATTTCCCGTTTGCTTGTATCCTCCCCGCATAACCTCCAGTTCTTCTATTGTCTACAGCAAAAGCCATGAGTTTACTCTTAGTCTCCTCATCTAATAAGCTGGATTGTCTTTGTTTTTCTTCTTGTATCAACAGCTTGTAGGCAATAGAGATAGCTGGTAAAGGTTGCATCATGAGAATATTTGATCTCACATTTGCATACTTGTTATGTATCTTCATGAGAAGAAACACAAGTCTCTCTTCTTGTTGCTGTTTAAAGAAAACCTTGGAACATGTACAAGTTTGTACTTGCACAAGTTGGAATAGGATTCATTTGACTAATCCGATCCCATATTGCCTTAATCCGAGTAAAGAAATCGGCTATTGAGGTATTATCATCTTGCTTTATTTCGAAAGAGCTTGCTGCAAATTAAACAGTTGAGGACCAGAGGTTTGTGCATATCTTTCCTCTAGATCTAACCAAATTTCTCTGGAGGTAGTCAGAAATAAAACGCTTCTTGCTATAGATGAATCAAGAGACCTCAAAATGTAGGATATGATAATAGCATCACACCTCTTCCAAGCAGCAAAATTAGCATCTGTTGATGCTGGTGGAGTAATAGTTCCATCCACAAAACCTAGCTTGTTCTTAGTAGCAAGAGCAATTAGCATGCTTCTTTGCCATTCACCAAAAGCATCGCCATTAAATTTCTCAGATACAATAGGTAGAGAAGTGTTTTCAGAGGAATTAATAAAATATGGACTAGAAGGATCTTGAGTAACAGGAATTTCAGGCATTTTTCTCAATTTGAGAAAGAAATTGATGAATTGAGTGAAATGAAGAAACTCAAATCTGACTTTCAATAGACTTGATTGAGAATTTTGTGAAAGATATTCACAGATTTTAACTAAACTTGAACAATTATAGAGTTTAGAAGTAAAAATTTTATGGAATTTGATCAAATTCTTCAAGTTTCAACTGAATAATTTGATGATTCAAGAACTGAAATGAATTCTTCAGATTGAGAAGAAGAATTACTTACAATCTTTTGCACGAAAACATGCTAAAAAATGATGATCAAGAAATGCGGAAACAATATTTGATCATCACAACTTTCTGAATTTTCTGATTTCTGTAATTGCGACAAGAAATTCAGATCAATTTGAGCAGGATTGAAACTTGCTCTGATACCATATTGAAGTTTTGATGATTCATTTAGAGAGAAATGCAGAGAGAAATAGAAAGGAAAGAAGACTTTTTATTTCTGAATGAATTAATTATCTGTTTAGTACAAGATAACACTTTATATAGTGTCTTAACCAATACAAGAGGGTTTAATAACCGCTTTCTAACTAACTTGTAACTAACATTCTTCTAACAAACTTTCTAACAACTTTGGTGATTGCTGGAGCTGCTGGACACATCAGTATGATGATGATTGATAGAATGGTGATCATGATCATCATGATCACCAACAGTTCTCAAGGTGAATCGACAACAAGTTCAGAAAGCACATGAGTTAGCAAGACAATGTGCCCAAACTTGTTCTCGATTCACCTATTTTTGAGGTTTCGTCTTTTTACCTTGTGCCAAAAAAAAAAAAATCGAAAAGTAGCTATAGCCAACTGTCATTGATACAAGTACAATGATTTTAATTACAAGCATTAAAATTTTTGATTCAAGAAAATTATGCATTTGATGACCTTTAATCATGATTCATGCACTAATTAGCCAACTAAAGACTACTACATACATTATAATACTTAGAATTTAACTAATCCTTGGCAATTTAATTTGATGTTACACAGCCATCCCTTGCAGCAACAAGATTAATGAGAAAAACACTCCCTTCAGCTGCCTCAAAAGAAATCATCAAACAAACAGTATTTCCCCTACAATGCATTATTACTGGGACAAATGATAGTACCACCCAAACATGCCCTTCAAACTATCCAACCACATTTAACCCGACTGACCCGACAACCTGTACGTGCCCCGACTACTTCAAATGGATCCATGAAGACCTACAACCTTGGAGATCATCAGAGAAAGGCATTACTAAAGAAATGGTTGAAACTGCTAAAGAAGTGGCATTTTTTAGACTAGTTGTTGTTGATGGTAAAGTATATTGGGAAAAATATAGAGATTCTTATCAAACAAGAGATGTTTTTACTATTTGGGGAATATTGCAACTCTTAAGACTTTATCCAGGAAAGCTACCAGATTTGGATATAATGTTTGGAGCAGGAGATGTTCCTGTGATTCATAAAAGTAATTACACTAATGCAAGAGATGCTCCTCCTTTCTTTCATTATTGTGGAGATGATCAAACTCTTGATATTGCCTTTCCTGATTGGTCTTTCTGGGGATGGTAATTTACTTTATTTTCCTTTCCTATCCACCTTTATGCATATTTTCAATATGATTAGGCTCTGTTCGCTTCAACTTATGTCTCGTTGAGTTCTCATTTTACTGGTTGAGACTGTTTTTATTGGCTAATAAGAATTGACTTTTGCTGATTAGGACTTATATGTACTGTTTAAGATTATTTTTTATAGTTGAAGTGAACAAGGCCCTAAAAGAATAATATTCGATTTTTTTTTGTAGTAGTAAAAATCAACAAAAATCTGTTATAATCCTCTAATATTAGTTTCACTGAGTAAAAATCAGTTAGCAAAATTAGTAAACAACAAAAGATAAAAGCAGTATGGAATATGTAAAAATCAGTTTTTATTAGTAGAAAAAGATCAATTAGTAAAATCAATTTAAATTCAGTATATTTACGGCGCGTTTGATTAGTGGTCATAAATTGTAGCAATGGTAATACATTTGTTGTAAAAGTTTGTAAAGAAAATCTCATGTTATTAACTATGGTAAGGTTATCTCATCCCCAAATATCTATTTTCTTCTTAAAATTTCATTACTATCCATTACCACTTGGGAAGGTGGTATTGGGTGGTTATGAAAATTTATAAAGGAGAACTAACTATGTTTGTTGAAATTTCATTGCCGTGGGTATTAATATTAGAATTTCTTTACAAATTTACACTAAATTACATTACTATATGTCCACATCCACCATTAATGACCATTAACCAAACGAGCGTGAAGGTAAAATGAATAGGGCCTATGGTTGCCCTTGGCGAAGGACTATATATCGATTTTTTTTTTTTTTTTTTTGTCTTATAGGCCAGAGATCAATATAAAAGGGTGGGAAGGGTTGAAGAAGGATTTAGCAGGAGGAAACAATAGAGTTTCGTGGATGGATAGGTTACCCTTTGCCTTCTGGAAAGGGAATACTATTATGGGTGACAGAGTCAAGCTTCTTCAATGCAATTCTACAGATAAATGGAAAGCTCAGATTGCTACTCAGGTAGTAATTAACATTAATCCTAAAATTAATCATCATAATTGATACTCAGTTTATTTCAAGTTAATATATGTGGTCATTTGGACTTTTTGGCACTTGTAGGACTGGGAGCAGGAAACTAAACTTGGCTTCAAGTCATCAAATTTAGCTGATCAATGTGTTCATAGGTTGGTATATATTGGTATACATACTAATTACTATTTCTTGTAATGATAACAAATTGAACTTTTTTTTTTAGGGGAAACGTTAGGCCGAGAATTTTATTGCAAATCATATTCCGCCAAAGTAATTATACTTTTGGGGAATTAGAGCCATACAAACTAGTTCAGAGTTTCCATGAGTATCACATCTTGCCACCAAATGGGCTATAGTATTCCCGACACTTTTAACATGAGAAAAACGAGAGTTAACAAAGACTTAAGCAAAGCTCTAATAACATATTGAACTTGTGATGCATTGACTTACTTCAACACTTCATATGTTTTTAAATAAGTGCAACAATTTGATTTTTACGTTCGTTAATGCAGAACTTTGACCAATAATATCTCTAATTATATATCTGTAAAAATTATGAAGTTGATATTACTTCCTCCGTTCCATAATAAGTGAAACATAGGGATTGGAGACAAGATTTAATAAACATCACTTTTAAAAGCCAAAAAGTCATAAAATACCCTTTTCATTATCAAAAGGGGAGAGAGAAAAGCAAACCACACAAGTTTGTAATGGGTACTCTTGTCATTTTGTCACTTTCTTTTTTCCATTTAAGGTATGTTTCACTTATTTTGAAACGTTCTAAAATAGTAAGTGTTTCACTTATTATGGAACGGAGGACGTATGAAAATGTTCATTGAAACAAATTAAATCAAACAACATTTAATATTATCATTTTTGTTTTTATATATTAGAATAATAATACAGTCAAAGTAAGATATGGAAATAGTGTAAAAGTCAAAGTATTGCACTTTAAAAAAATAAAGGAAGTATAAGATAACCTTAAAATTATAATTTATGATCACTCCTTGTTCATAATGTGAAGATATTGATGTTGGTGATCTCTATTTTTGTTTTTTTTTGGTGTATGAAAAAGGTACAAGATTTATATAGAAGGAATAGCATGGTCAGTGAGTGAGAAATATATCCTAGCATGTAATTCAGTGGCTTTACTTGTAACACCTAAGTGGTATGAGTTCTTTACAAGAAGCTTGATACCCATGAAGCATTACTGGCCTATTAATCCTGATCCTGAGAACTTGTGCAAGTCCATCAAGTTCGCTGTTGACTGGGGTAACAAGCATAACGAAAAGGTAAAAATTAAGATATTTATTCTTAATGCTAGTGATTACTGATTAATATTTCCTTCGTATGCAAAAGATTTTCCTGTATTTATTTCAAAAAATCTTCTTGTTTTCTTAGATGGTAAGTAAAATTTTCTTTCTATGCGACATCGAGCTTACTTTCACTCATTACTTTTCCCTTCCTCAACTAATTTTGAAAAACTTATATGCAGCTGATCCACACTAAATTAAGTATGCATCTAATGCTCATACATGTGGTTTATGAAAAAAGGTCACTATGTTAAAAAATAAAGTAATCAGGACCGTTCCTGAATATTATTGGGCCCGGGAAGAAATTAAAAAAATGGGCCCCTAATACTCGAGAATCTAGAGGATAAATACAATATAAAATTCCAATTTCATTAAATTAAACAAAAGAGAGTTATTACAAATGGAAATCAAATTTGAAAATACAAATTCTTATAAAAAACATTGTCACCGCGCAATAGTCTTCTAATTGAAGATATTTAGTGTTAGTTAAAAGGATAAAACACATAATTTTTCGTCTTATTGTTGAAAGGCAAAGACATAACAGAAGACAAAAAGTCAAATCTCTTCCTTCCAAACAAGTCTCTGAATTCTTCAATTGACAAACTAATACTCATATCCAATTCATAAAGACAGAAACCCAATTCAATCATCATTCGTCAAATACTCAAATTACCACATTTTGCCGACATACTTGAAATAATGAAACTTCACATAATTACTGATTACAGTCCATAATTTGACAAAAAAAAAAGTTGTCGATTGAAATCAAATACCTTATTGCACATAGTCAATCAAGAAATTATTGTACTGGGTATAATTTCATAAAATGCAATTGCGAATCAATAAAATTCAGAAACCCAATTAAAATACTAATTAAGATTAATCAGAAATAGGATTACAAACCTCATATACTGACAAATTTATCACTGAACCTGCACACGTAGGCCCATACCAGAGAAGAGAGTGACCACAAACAAGCCCAGATGAGGTTCCATACTAAAACTAATTGGCAATAGGAGGAGTAGCCCCATTAAGCTTATATGTTAGCCACTCTCTCTCTTTTTCTTCAATGTGGGACAAGCTTTACATGTGGGTTAACACCTTAACACTCCCCCTCACATGTGAGCCCATCTGAAATAACACCCCTCCATGGGGCAAACACTATTATTGGGCCCTCCCTATATGGGAACAACAATGGGCCAAGATCGTCCTGTTCTGATACCATGACAAATTCATCACTGGACCTGCACATGCAGGCCCATACCAGAGAAGAGAGTGACCACACACAAGCCCAGATGAGGTTCCATCCTAAAACCAATTGACAATAGGAGGAGTAGCCCATTAAACTTATATGTTAGCCACTTTCTCTCTTTTTCTTCAATGTGGGACAAGCTCACATGTGGGTTAACACCTTAACATATACTGTCACATTTTTTTCTTCTTCCCGCAAGATTTTCAAAGTTATAAATGGGGAATAACATATTTTCACTTAATGTGAGAGATTTGCAAGAGATTTTAGGGAGAAAAAACTCGGAAAAATATAGATACATGAAGAATTGCCATTGAATCAAGGATCATACTTTTCATTTTTGCAACTGAATTTTTGGGGGTGGTTACTAGGGATGGCAATGGGGCGGGTCTGGGGCGGGTCCACCTGGACCCAAACCCGTTTATTTTTCACAGACCCAAACCCGCCCCAGATTCGTTGGGTCTAGATTTTTCAGACCCAGACCCAGATCCCCTGGGTCTAGCGGGTCCATGGGTCCTAATTGGGTCCTTCTAATTATTTTCAAGTTTTCATCACATTTTTGAATAGATGTAATTAAATATTTTTGCCCTAATATATATAGGTTCCTGTATCCATGGTTAAAGCATTCTCTAAACAAAATTTTAAGAATCAACTTATAAAATATTAAAATGTTACAACTTACAAAGTTACAAGTCTTAGATGGAGTTACAACACTAACGAGTTCACAAAATCACAACTCATAAAACCTTAGAGTTTAGGTAAAAAAAAATTTTAATATGTAAATGGGTCTACGGGGCGGGTCTAGGTCTAGCATATGTGGACCCGGCCCCAGACCCGGCCCATGTTCTTCGAGACCTAGACCCGACCTGGACCCATTGAGTCTAAAATTTCTGGACCCAGACCCTTATAAATGGGTCGGGTTCTAGCGGGTCTGGGTCGGGTCCAGGACCCATTGCCATCTCTAGTGGTTACTTGACACTGGGTTATGGGTAGAAGTATAAATTTTTTTTTTGAGTGAGAATGGTAGAAAATTTAGTGGCTGAAAGTGCGGAGAAGGTTATAAGAAGTTTTAGGTATTATGTTCTTCCTTCTGTCTTCAGCGTGCTGCGCTTTCTTTCTCTCTCTCTCTCTTCTTTTTTTTTTCTTTTTTTTAATAGAAAGGCAAACTTTCACAATTTTTGGGCCCTGGGCGGGCGCCCCGCCTGCCCTGGCCCAGGGCCGGGCCTAAAAGTAATAGATGTAAGAGAGGAGTAGATATAAATCGTAAAGGGGACTATGTGAGAAGAAAAGTTGCTATGTTGTAAAGTGTAACTTTCATTATAATAAACTAAAGTAAGAAATTGTGATTGTATGAAGAAACAGTCACTATAATGATAGATTAGTGTAACATTAGATTGTAAGAAGATATTATATGAACAAAAAAGGGTCACTATGTCACATTTCACATTGATGGTTTTGGTCCACACTAATAGTGTGGACCAAGTCCACTCAAAGACTAACTCAACAATAATCTTGACGCCAAAAACTAAAAGCTAGATCTATCAGTGACGAAGGGAGTACTAGCTGGTTGTGTGTTCAAATTTTTTTTAACAACCAAAAAATCACTAATTTATTCTAGGTTTATGTAAATCACAGGCACAAAAGATAGGAAAAGCGGGCAGCAAATTCGTCCAAGAACAGTTGATCATGGATAATGTCTACGACTACATGTTTCATTTGCTAAACGAGTACGCAAAACTCTTAAGATATAAACCAACTGTTCCTCCTGGAGCCAATGAAACATGCTCAGAAAAAATGGCTTGCTTTGAAGAAGGACTACAAAGGCAATTTAGACTAGACAGTATAGTTAAGGGCCCTTCTAGGAAAAATCCATGTATCCTACAACCTCCTCAAGAACCTCAAGTTATCAAGGCTTTCCTTGATAAACAAGATAGTGTAAGACGACGCGTCGACGGGTGGGCGGCGAAGGGAAGTACTAGTGGAGATTTATGAAGTTAGGATAGAAATGGAAAGAAGACAGAGCCAAAAAAAAATTGTATGCAGAGGAGGAGGTGATGGTTCACTACAAGAATTCGCGTTTTTACCGACCGCACCAAATAGTAGGAAGTTTAATAAGGATAATGTTGAGATTTAGAAGGATTTGCTAACTCAAAAGGCACCTCCAGGCTCCAATGTTGCACTATTGATGAACTAGAGTTCAAACTGTTGCTAGCTAATACAAAGAACTTGAGGCAACAAACCATGGTTACATTTAAAATGTATAGAGGGCTTAATTCTCTCTCAAATAGGAAAAAGGAACAATCTAGCTAAGAAAATAGAAAATGAAAAACTCTATGGCCCTTTGGCTTTGTTACGACATTTTTTGTGTGTACACAAAATAGTTAACGTGTTCTAATTCATTAAACATTTATACAATGTAGTGTACTACTACTATATCTCATTTTTGTTAGGGAAGCAACAAATCAAATAGACGTGCATTCTAGTAATATTTCGCTGATCATACCTCAATCAATCTTGAATTACATCCTCTTTTAACCTTTTCAAATGGAAATGACCAACTTGTCTATTATGGAACTTCCAACGATTTTTATCCTGAACAAAGAAAATCAAATGGAAATTGGAAAACAGCTAAACACGCCTTGGCTCGACCAAGCCCGTTTTTAGATCACCTTTCATATTTGGCATATTAGAGAAAGAACATCACAGCTAGGGGATGTTAACATGTAATTGATGTATTAATAAATAGAAATAAAGGAGATGATCAAGTCACATTTAATACTCCCTCTGCTTTTTTTTATTTGCTATATTTGTTGTGCACGGTTTTCAAAGCATTATTTGACTCTTAATATCTCTTATTTCGCTTAAGTAAAAATTATAAAAATTTGATATTATGAATCTACACGTCGAGACGAATCTAACAAGATCACACATGACTATATTTTTACTTATAAAATTATCAAAATAATCGACAAAAGTAGTGAGCTTTCATTCCGAGAAACAAATGTGACGAAATAAAAAAAAGCGGAGGGAGTAATTATTACAGTCCGATAAAGGATTTCCTAGCCTCCTAGGGCAGTTACCAAAAGCAACCTCGTGCATGAAGGAAGCGAAGCAACAAACCATCTAATGCTTTGGCAAGACTCGCAAGCAAGAAAGACGTATATTTCGTAGAAACATGTTATGTATATGATGACCTCTCCTCTGACGTATAAAATTGATCAACTTTTGATGAATTAGGTAACACTAGTACTTATTGCGATGTAAGAAACTAAGAATCATGAACGATATCTATACTTTCCAATTCCCATGAAATTCCAAATTATCATGGGCTATAAATCTATAATGGATGATTCTTTTTTGACCAAAAAAAAGATTACCATGTTTAAAGACAAGAATCATTATAAAATGAATGATTAAGGTAACTTGAGCAATGCCTATTTCATAACCATTATAAATGCAATCTGCCTATAGCACTAGTAATTTGGTAAATATTGTGATAAACTATTAAAGTCCTTATTTATCATGTACTTCATATGAGTAGTCTTACCTTAGAAAAGAAGGGAGATCATAATCACATTATAATTTGGAGGAGCAACTCTTTTCATTTTTAGTTGATTTGGAGTGGAACCTTCATTGAGCACGTAAGTAATCTTTTTCCTCTTTTTTTGGTTGCTAGGTCCATTTATTAGGTTATAAAAAAACTTGTATATTGAAATAATCACTTTTAAAACACCAATATTAGAAAGAAAGTAGTCTAGTGATAAACAACAAAATTAAGGGCTATAGAATTCAATTCACCGCTGAAAACAACTTAAGAAAAATTTTATTTCCTCCGTTTTTTACTTACATCGTTTTTCCACTTCTGGAAATTCCCTATTACTTGCATCGTTCTTATTTTTGCCAATATATTCTCTCTATCTTTCTCTTAGCACATGAGTTTCTTTTTTATCTCTTTCTATCTCTCTTCTCTCCTTGGTCCTTGTGCAAACACAAATGATGCAAGTAAAAAAAAAGGGAGAAATTAAAGATAAGTATATACCATTAGATAAGTGGTCTTGATTAAAATGATTTAATATAGTCTAAAGTCTAAACATGAAAGAAAATCACCATATTTGTCTCATTAGTCACTAAAATAATCTGACGGCTTGTTTAATAGGTGGTAATAATGAATTTATAGCTAAATTTGTGTAGAAAGTCTCATTTTAAAGTAAACGCAATTGTTTATCCATTTATCAAATACCTCTTTTCTTCTAATTTTACATTACTACTCGTCACCCCTATAAATGTAGTAAAATTTTGTGGGAAAAAACACATATATTTGCAAAAAAAAAAAGCTTATTAGAACATGTAATTAACATAATACTTATTCTTGTTTTCATTATAAATAAATATCATTAATCATTATTGGCAATCAAACCGGCCATGTATTTTTTAACTCAAATTTTCAACACCCAATCACTTTTGAAGTAGCTTTACCTTACGACAATTTTCTGGTCATCAAGTTAATTCAAGAGTTGGAAGCTGAAGATTCAGATCTAGACCCTAAACTAAATAAAATTCTTCCCCGTCCTAGACTTCAAGATAACCAAAGTTTTAAAAATTAAAAATGGAAAAAATAACATAAAGAAAAACTCGAACTTTCCGTAAGTCATGTGAAAACCTATCGTTAGAACTTGGACTATTATGAACTAGCTTTTTATGCACGCTATGCGTGCGGCGACATTTTGGGTATAACTATTACTCAGTAGTAAAACAAACCAAAAACGAAAGTTCGTATCTAAGTTCACCTCTATATTGTGAATTAGAAAGATTGCAATACTTACAAATAGTATTTAAAACACTTTAATAAATAAGTATAAGTAATGAAATTGCATCTCTAATTAATGTTTTATTGTCAAAGCTCTAAACAACCCCATGGACATGACAAAAAGAGACGAAATAATGTTGTCCTTTTTTTTTCTCTCTTCAATTTTTAGCTACTCCCCCAATTTCCAAATCCATCTCTCAATTTCACGCAATTCTTTTTTTCTCTCTATTCAATTGAAACAATGCAGTCCTCACTTTCTCTCTCCTTTTCACCATCTTCGTCAATTTCCCCCAAATCAAACCACACACTCGATTCTCCGCATTCTTAGCTAAACCTCTCAATGTTCGCTTATGTGGACTTCAAAGAAAAGCACTAAGTTTCTCAGTGAGTTCTCGCCGAGTTCAGCTTCCGAGTCGCCGAGTTCACTCTCCTGAGACATTCGATTATAATCTCGTCATCATTGGAGCTGGCTTTGGCGGGTATGGCGCTGCTCTTCATGCCGTTGATAAGATATTTTTTAATATCGAGTTGATGGGCTGAAATTTGATTATGGGCCCAAATTTTGATTTTCATATTTGGGTTGAAGTATTTTTTTTTCTCAAATTCTTTTTAATATCTGGGCACAAAAACAATTCGAATTGAAGTGTCTCAATTTATATTAATTTTCCGACCATTTCTGATGTAATTTTAATTTGAATTTCAACTATATTTCAATAAAATTTTAAATAAACTGTAATTTGAGTTTTTTTTTTTAAATAAAAAAATTGCTAACACTCTAATTTATGAAGAAAACTGATTTTTTTTTGGTTTGGAGTTTGTGTTTGTAATTGAGTTTGTGTTATGGAAAAATTTATTTGAGTTTGAATATGAGTTGTCTCTGTAATGAGAATGTCGTGTATTTTGTTTGTTATTGTCTGTGGTATTAATGTTTGGTAAGTTTTTGACTATGAATCTTTTTTATTAGCAAGTTTATTTGATTGAGCGTTATATGAGTTGATTGGGTTTAATAGAGATTTGATTGAATTTTATTTTGGCAAGTTTATGCGTGAAATTGGTTTTGATTAACTGCTAAAGGCTGTATTTGGAATGTAATATTTATGTTGTGGAGGGGCAATTAAGTAAATTCCTAAGGGGACACCATTGCTCCTCCCTTGGCTTATATAATAGAGATTTATGATGTAGTATAATCAAACATGATCCCCCCATAGTACCATATCACGATAACGGTCCAAAGGTGTCTATATTAGTAGCTTGAATGAAAACTTTCATTATTATCTTTTAGGTAAGGATTATTATTATTGTAGATGTTGCATGACGTCTTATTAATAATAATTTCCCTATTTCGAGGTGAGGAATGTAAAAGTCTTATATGGACCTAGTCCACACTAATTAATGCTAATTCATGTGATTTATGAAAAAAAGGGTTATTATATAAAAAAGTAGATATAAAAAATGAGTAGATATAGATTCTAAAGTTTGACTATGTGAAAAAAAAAAGGTTACTATGTCACAAACTAAAAATTTCATCATGATAAACTAATGTAAGAAAGAGTGACTATATTAAAAAAAACGGTCACTATGATATAAAGTAACTGTGTAGTGTAACTTAAGATTTTTAAAAGGTTAATATATGGAAAAAAAAATTACTATGTTAAATAAGTGGCTTTGGTCCACAATAATATTAATGTGGACCAGGTCCACGCAAGACTAACTCGTGAAGAATAGCTTAGTTGGTTAGAGATTCTCTCCCAATTCCAAGAAATCCTGAGGTCGATTCTCACTTTGTCCTTGTGGCGTCTGTAAATACAAAAAAAAACTCCCTATTCCACTAAAAGAACATGATCCCCATACTATAGGACGACTAACTTGGCTACAAAATAAAACCTTTGTCTACTTGTTACACTCCAAAGAATATTCAACTCACTATTATTTTTTCTTTGACAAAACCCAAATATACAAGACGTATTTATGTGCTCATTAAATTGACCATATCACATCAGATATGAGTTGCATATATAAGTCTATGATTATAGAGTGCCTAATTTATTTATTACTAGCTGCTCAAATCATACACACTGAAAAACAGAGAGAAAAAAAAATGGAAGACTCTGTTTCTTCTCCTCCAAAAAATGATTCAAATGATAAGAAAAAATTATGGGATGATCTCAATTGGGTAGTTTCATCATCAAAATTATATAAATTTTCAGCTTATTTGCTTCTCTTCTTCATTTTCATATATATGCTTCTTTTGACTCGATGGTCTGATATTGTAAGTTAATCCTCTCCCTTTTTTCCCTTTTCTCTGTTTTTCCCCTGTTTTATTTTGTATTGTTCATATTTTTGGGTGTTTGAATTTAATTTTGATGATTATAGTTATATGATTGAAATATTTAACCATGATGATCAATACTGTTTTTGAGTGCATGGTGGAGTCTTAATTTTGATCATTGTTTGTGTAGGAATAACTTAGTTTGCTTAGTAGTATTACCTATTTTGGTAGATATAATCTCCTAATAATATTTTATTTACCTTAATTCTATCTCCTAATACTAAATTCCTAGTATTCGCAATAATATCACATGCTTATTCTCATAATATCATAATAATATTCTCTTATATCTCAATATATCTAATTTCTAATATCTCCAATAAATTTATAAGTTTCATAAGTACTTGTATAGTTGTATATCCCTTTGATCATGATTCTTCTTTTAAGAAAATTCATTTCACTGATTCCTTATTTGATATATAGACTATAGTATTACATGCTTTCCTTTTTCTTCGTTTTTTTTTCAAAGGTAGGTTTTACTAATGGAGGATGACAAAAGGATTTTTTATTTTTTGTCTATTGAGGGTAAAATACTAAGGACTACGTAGGTTAACCCTATGAGTAACAACGGTACAATTCAGGTGTCCGCCACCTTTGTAGCTTGATGGTAACCACCATTTTTCTAGGGTATGTCCTGACTTCTTTTGGGATTGAGTTTGAACCTTGAGCAAGGATAATCGGTCTAAATTTTTAAATAAGTGACTAATAAATAGAGAGGGTAAATGGGTAAGTTGATTTTAGATATTTCAGACACACTCTGACACACATATACTGATATACTTAAGTCCTAACCATTATAAATTAAATAACAAGACTCTTTTATGTCCTATGTTAATCCTTATCAGTTTAAGCAGAGTATATTCACTATACACCGGGATATTGTAAGTACATTTACTCTTTTGAAAATCTCTCCAATTGCACTAATTTGCTTATTAGGAGTCCTCCAAGTGATTAATAAACAAGAAGATCACCGTATATCTGAATGTGTAATAAAAATGGTAACTCTAGCATATAGCTACCTTCAAAATAGAACATTATGAGCATGTTAGAGTTGCTAACATTAGGGGAGTAAATGAGACGAGAGAGAACTCGCGAGCTATTCGAGATCGACTCGAGTGAGCTAGAATCGAACTCAAGCTCGACTCTAGATGTTGGTGAGTGGAGTTGAGCAACTCGATACTCGACTCGAAAACTCATGAGAAGCTCGGATACCCAATTATCAATAACAAAACACCTACATTCAACATTTTTCTACCTTATTGTTGCTTTTAACATGAGACACTTGCAAGCTACTTGAAATCTACTCGGTCAAAGCTTGACTTGGTCAAAACTCGATCAAAACACTATTCGAGTGAGCTCGACTCAACTCAAACTCGACTCCAAATGCTAACGAGTCGAGGTAGCTCCAGGCCCGACCCTTAGCATGTCCAAAGTGGGACACAGAACATGGCCTCACTTTCAAAGAGGCCTCCAAATTGAAAAAAAATATTATTTAAACACAAAAGACTTGAAGCTGATAGTCAAAATGTTTGCAAGTTTGTTGAATTCAGTTCATCTTGGAATATATCAAAAGATTTTGAAGAGAAAAACTTAGTTTGATGCATGTTTGTTATTTGGTTTACTTGCATATTTTGGTGGTTTCTTTTATTTTTTTTATACAAGGGCCTATTTTTCAGTATTAGCACAGGGCCTCCATATTGTTCGGGCCGGCGCTGGGTAGCTCAAACTCAACTCTCATGATTGACACCTCTAGCTAACATGCATCAATCTAATTAAGCTTAAAAGACTTAAAGTAGGCAAAAGTCATGTACCCAATTTTTTCACATAGCATATAAGGAATATGATTTTTGGGTTTGTAGATAAAGTGATGAGCGAATATAATTTTTGCAGTTATAGAAGTGAAATAAGCCGCAAATAAGTACAGGCACCCAAGTGCATGTAGAGCATGGTGCACCCTTTTCTAAACTACGTCGTTTTATCATTTTTAGAGTCTACATAAAAAATTGTTGTTATCTGTTTCCTTAAATTTTGCAACTAAAGATTCCTTTTTCAAATTTGAATTTAAAAGGTATATGTTATTTTACCTTAAGTGTAGATATTCATTTACTATATGTTCTTTTCATTATAACCTATGTTCTTTTATAAATATAGATTTACATGTTCTTTAATTTTAAGTAGTGCGTTCTTTTTTAAAGTAGTAAAGTTGTTGAAAAAAGTTCGTGTTCTTTTATATAAATGGTATCTTTCTTTTTTGGTGTGACACGAAGATTAGTACCCTAAATCATAATCCACACTTTGGTTTTAGTATACAACTAAAATTGTACTTTTTCATTATATTAATTTATTTTAGATTTAAAATACAATAGCAAGTTTGTAATTAGTTTTATCCCGTGCACTATATGGGTTCAAAAACTAGTAACATTGCCATACCATAAGCTCTTTAATTTATTGGTTTAGTTGTATACTAATGGTTTATGATTTTTAATTACTCTTGTTTCTCTGGTCTCGGTTTGTCAACTTCAATTGGTTTTGGTTTTGGTTTTAAGGAAAAGTAGTCACAACAAGACGTGTAAATTGGAGATAACATTATTTGTTTTGAGAGCACCCAATAACCAATTAGAAATTTAGAAACAAGTTAGTCGTTTTGGACTTTTAGTGGTCCATGTTTAATGTTTAGCCGGGACGTTGCTAAAGGATTTGTACGAGACAAGAAGAATATGAAAGTGACTGGGGATAAAAATAAAGAAATGATATAAATTTAGTGGTGTTAGGAGGATATCAAATTTCAGCTGGTCCATGTTTTACTGACGTAAGGAGAACCTTTGGTTGTTGACTTGTTGTAGTTAGCAATTTTTGGTCATGTTCAATAGTTTTACGTTTTAACACTTTATGATAGATTAGCTGATAGGTAAATGCTTAAGAGAGGGGACGGCTGACATATGGACTATAACATTTTTATGCTTATTATGATATATAATACTATCATATATAAACTAAAATCTTAGTGATCAACTACATGTCGGAGGAGAGTTGACCACATACAAATTAGGAGAGTCGATCCCATCGTACAAACAATTAGTGAATAATAGTGGTAGATAGGGTGGGTGTTCGTAACAAGAGAGAGTTGTTGGAATCAAAAGGTGGTCGGTCAGGTACTCGCCGGAGAGATGAGAAAATAAATGGGTATATATTATTAACATTACTCACCCAATAGAATATAATATTTTGTCTAATTAAGGGTGTGAGGAAAAGATAACGAATTAACTAAACTATCTTGACTATTCTTGAGAGGCTGATTATATTCTTAAAGGAGTCTATATTGTTGATCTTTCCGCGCTTTTACTAAGCTTTCATACGCATTTAGTGCACAGGTCACATTAGATCACTAAATAGCCAAAGAAGCGCTTACAATGCATGCTAAGCTGATGGTAACGTTCACCCAATAAGGCCATTTAGCTTATGCTATCGTTGTGACTTGTATAATTAGGATCATATAAAATATCTTGGTTAAAAAGATCATAGATTAATACTCCATATATAGAATATATCAGAGATATAGTCGTGCTTGTTGCTTTAATATCCTCCCTTGTTGTATGGGTTTAATTTGATTCTTGTTGGGAGAGGTGAGATTACGAGTAGGTTGTACCATAAGATAAGGATATTTGAGTAATTTACATTACTAGTTTAAAAAAGTACCTCCAAAAGTATAAGACATTATAATCTCCAACATGTCATAATTCTATCTATTGTCATACTATCTTTTAAAATTAAGTTAAAGTTTTGTACTTTCCATTTTGTACTTTCCTATATATTACTCCCAATTTTTTTTCTTCGGGTGTGAATATTGAGCGGTGTGTAACTTTCAAAATTAATACTTAGATCACTCTCTTAATTTGATTATGGAAGACTACATTGGTGTTCTTTTCACCGTGAAAGAACTATTTTTAGGTTCAATTGACCATCACATATATTGAATCATATTTGTTAAAAATAAACATGCACTAAACTACAGAATTAATTGGTGTATTTTCCTCAGTCAAGTTTAGTGTTAAGCAGTAGCAGATTCAACTTCTCAATGTTCTACAAGAACAACAGCCATGACTACCCAAAAAGAGACGAGTATCTCCTCAACTGTACTTCAAGCAACATGACAATTACATGCCCTGCAAACTATTCTCCTAAATCCAATCTCAGCTTCGCTTCGTCGAACGAAACGTGCCCCGAGTACTTTCGTTGGATACACGAAGACTTAAAGACATGGAAGAAGCAAGGAATCACAAGAGAAATGGTGGAGAGTTTAAAAGATGTGGCTCATTTTAGATTGGTTATTGTTAATGGAACAGCCTATGTTAAGCAATATTCTAAGGCTTTTCAAACAAGGGATGTGTATACATTATGGGGCATTTTGCAGCTTCTGAAGTTGTACCCTGGGAAATTACCTGATCTTGATTTTGTGTTTCAATGCCATGATCAAGCTTCAATTAAGAAAGCGAATTATAAAGGAAGGAAGGCTGCTTTTGCACCTCCACAATTTCACTATTGTGGGGATGAATCCACTTTTGATATTGTTTTCCCTGATTGGTCATTTTGGGGCTGGTAATTATTTGATTAATTGCTTAATTAGATTATCTTAATGTTGGAAGATGCATGCTAAATGTTGCATGGACGAAAAAGTTGTACGTACTGCATTGTCATGGCAAGTTAGGTTATTTGGAGAACTGTTTTCTGCCGAACATGTGATGAGGGACCTACACCCATTCCTCTTTTATGTTCAGTAGAGTACCAGTTGTTCATTTAACCTTTAATATTGTCATGCACATGATAGATTATCAGCTACGTACGTACGTACGTACGTCAGTTGTCACATCCTATGCAACGTTCATGTATCATCACTGTTTTCTTTAATCATCAGTAGTATTCATGTATGTGATATGCTAATATGATCGTTGAATAAATTTTCAGGCCGGAAATTAATATAAAGCCATGGGTGCCCTTAGTGAAGGATTTTAAAGATGGTAACGCCATGAAAAACTGGACTTCCAGGCAGCCATATGCTTTTTGGAAAGGGAACTTGCATACTGGTGCAAGACTAAAGCTTGAGAAATGCAATTCCGTAAATGATTGGAATGCTCAAATTGTTAACCAGGTAATTTGTCTTCAATGCATTGCTTAGCACAAGTGTTAATTGTATATTATCCATATAGATTGTTTAGAGATTATATCAAAAAAGTTGGGGAAAAATAGTAATTATTACTTATTTTGCTATATATTGCTAATTAAAGCAATGCACTATATTGCCAGGATTGGAACAAGGAAGTGGCAGAGGGGTTTAGGAACTCTGATTTGTCAAAGCAATGTATTCATAGGTAGGTCTTTTAGAAGCATTTTAATATTAAATCCCCCCCAAAGGAAATTATATAAGGTACTGTTCAAGAACTTGTATTTCGTTTACAATCCCTGATTTAAAACAAGGTTCTTAATAAGCTTGGGTGCATGTAACACATTATTTAATTGAAATGGAGGGTTCAGGGCTTTAAGTGAAGTGCAACCATAGCCACGAATTGGAATAGAGTTATCATTACCAACAATAATTGCATGATTTTTGCTCAAATCAAAATAGGATGAGAGAGTACCTCCATTGGAGGTCATATGGGAAGAAGCACCGGTATCCATATACCAATTTTCGTCCGGTGGGTTGAGAGATAGAGTATGCATAGCGGCCTCAACATTGGTAGGAGCATATTCGGCCATACTGGGAGTGGAACTAGCAGCATAAAATGAGTGAGCAGGACGTGGCCCAAGAACACCAGGCCTATTGGTTGGACGAGGCTGCATTGAGTTTGTCGGGAATGGGCAAGGAGGACTAAGCCATGGTTGACCCCAAGAGGCCCATGGAGGGTAAGCCCACTGTCCACTGTTGTGGCCACTGCTATGATGAACGTTGCTCCTGTTGGCTACCATTGTGGTGTTGGCCGCGTGAGTGCTGCTGTGTCTGACAGTCCCTACCACCACCGCGGTTGCGGTTGTTGCCGCCACGACCGCGATATGAGTTCCTTCTTCCTCTATTTTGGCTATAATTCCATTGGGAATTATCAGAATGTTGCTGCTTATGGGAATAAGAAGAAGAGTTATCAGAAGAATTAGTTTGAACAAGTAATGCGGAATCCGAACCTGATTCTTGAGCAGCAAGTTTCTTCTTATTAGTTTCATCCAAGAGAAGCATGGAATAGATCAGCAAGCTTATTCCAAGCCAGCGCCGCCGTGTCGTCAGGTTCAAGTATAGAGGTGAGAAGATCCGGTGAGATGGTGCTATATACCCATTGCAAAACAATAGCATCGAGTCGGTGCCAAAGGGCTTTTTCCTCACATGTGGGCTGGGTGGTTGTTGTGGTGGCGTCAGGGGTTGGGATAATATGTTCATAGACGAGATGAGCACGAGCATGGAGTTTAAAGAGAGTCGACCAAGCGATATACTGACCAGATTCATTGTCCAGAGTTATGGGAATGGCTTGCTTAATGTTGCTGACGGTGGCGGCGGGATGGATTTTGTCAGCCATGGATATGGTGAATGGGGCGAGAAGAGAGACGAAGAATAGTAGTTTAGGGAAGAGGAAGGCTTGATACCATGTAAGATAAATGAATTTCCTGACTTTCATTCTCATTGTCAAGCCATAATATACAACCTATTATGCCTTCATTAAGGGCTAAGGCTATAATCACTAGCTGTAGAAAATAATCAGTTTGATTGATGTACTCATGAAGAACAAATACATAACTTATTGATATACAATATAGAGAAGGAACTTATCTGCAGATAACAATCAACTGAACTTGATTGAATTCCACAAGAACAACGTTGCGCCGTGGTATGGAGGTCACTGCCTTAGAAACGAATTTCGCCATCTCCGGTGCGGATTCTTGATGACGTTCGTCCCCCAAGGTTCACACAACGATCCCTGACTCCGTGCACCCGGGTCAAGGATTGGAGTTTCTCAAGAACTGCTCAAATCTCAGAAAGAATAGGTAGGCTTGTGTTTTAGGGTTCAAGAGAGTTTCTCACTCATTACCTCGGTTTTAGGATGAAGTATTTATATAAAGTATAAAAACTAAGCAACGCCAAACGGAAACCGAAAACCGCGAGAAAAAGAGCTTCGCCGGGCGGGCCGGGGCGGAGACCGCCCGATCGGGCCCGCAAGGAAACTTGAGCGAACAAAAGGAATCTCGCCTCGCCGGTCGAACGAAACAAGCTTAAGACTCGTCTCGCCGAGGCGGGTCGGGCGGACCATCGTCCGGTCGGGCGCGACGAATCAGACCCCAAAATCTTCGCGTTCAATTGGATGTTATCCAACAATCCCCCACAAATGCGAAGTTAGGAAAACAAGAAATGAGCAGTAAAAGGAAGGTTTGATAATTACATTCTAGTGTCCAAGGATTGAACTAGCATGTTAGTGAGATGGGGTGTCCCCTCACCTACAAGTGTCCACTGGATTGAACTTGCAGGAGAGAGAAGGGACCCGATAACACATATCTTACCCTCAGAGCTTGAGAAACTCCGCGTTATCCATGAATTGCCTCTTGAACAGCATACAACACTGTTGATCATACAATTCATAATCCTGTTAAGACAAGTCACATGTCTTTCAAATGATTGTGAACATACACACAGTTCAACAATCCTGGCCATCACCCTGGGATTCCAGTGAGTGCTCTAGAATGCCTACAAGTACGACATTCGACAGAAGGAGGCCATCCCTTCACACTCAAATCTGATGTTCTATTACGTTCAAATAAACTTGAATCAGCCACGAAGGCCATAGAATCATCATGTCCATTACGTTCAATTAAATGAATCAGCCATAAAGGCCATGGACTCCAACACAACCCCTGACGGTTGCCGCCGAGTACCATCAGCTCCACTTGTCAAACCACCATAAAGGCCATAGACTCTCACCATCCATTAGGTTTGAACTAAGTAGACCATCCCTTTTACAGGAATATGATACCAACCATGTGAGATCATGCACAAGGCATCACAACGGTGTAACCATCAAGTCCATCCCAAGGACCACCCAAGCCTGTTGGGATTAAGGATGGAAATGGGTGATGGATCATCCATCACCCGTTTAACCCAGTTTTTTAAATGGATGAAAAACCCGATTTAAATGGATGGAAAGCGGGTGGTGGGTGAGATTTTTTTCACCCGTTACCCGATCCATCACCCGTTTAACCTCCAACCCATCACCCATTTATTTAGTTTTACATGTAAACTTACTTACTTTTTATATTTTTGCTAGAAATATTTTATATCATGTGTATCATATCACAAATTTCATTAGAAAATATACTACATGGTTTCACCCGTTTATCACCCGACCCACCCGTTTCACCCGGTGGGTGACGAATGGATGGATGCGGGTGGAGCGGATGGATGCGGGTGATGCTCCACCCGCCCCGAATCCCATCCATTTCCATCCCTAGTTGGGATATGGAAACATTAAGAGCGGTCAAGCTCAACCTCACATACAATATCTCATTGTATGCCACATACAACATCATATTGTATGCCACGGTGTGTCTATAAGTCCCGTCTTAGAACTATAGGCACATTAAGGACAATCACTGCCCAACCTAATATCTATGAATCTACCAAGTTCAATTGCCAGTTGAACCACCCAAAGGTTATAGATTCATCAATCCATCAAGCTCAAACAAATTAAGCCACCACAAAGGTAATGGATTGTCCTGTCACTATACCATATCAAGCTCACTATTCAAACCACCAAGTCTGGTAATGGATCCTCACACATCCATTAAGTTTGAACTAGCTAAGCCACCAACTGGTTATGGTTATGTGACCCCACGTGAGCATGGCTAGTCCCAACACGGGACCTGAAAAGCATCCATCAGGTCCTCTCAGTGAACACAACACCAACCTGTGCATGCTCCTGTCCATATGTGCCTCCATTGCCTTCACATGACAATGTACATAAGCACCTGAAACATCACAATGTAAATAAGTGAGTATTACATTACCCCCACAACAGGCAACTTGCCAAGGATCTCCTCATCAGTCGACTTCTTGACTCAAACAGTTCAACTCAATGAACTTATTCTTATGGCTGACTCTGCAACACATCTTACTTTGCATCTCCTCAACAAAGCAACACGACAAGATCAATATGCCAACACATACACTTATAAACATATAAGCATAATCATTTAGAAAATCACTTTCTAAAACCAAACATGCATACAGAACATAATAGTTCATGCTAACTATCCAACCTTCTAGTTGAACCTGGCCTGTTACAAACCATGTTCTCTTAACAAGATTGAGATAAGAGGTACCTTTACCAATACATTGGCTTTTCATCCATGAATCACACGAATTACCTCATCCCCAACTTCCATCTTGGCTTAGGATTCGAAACCTTCAGTTTCATAAAGACACCAAGAGTATGAACATCAAAGACATAAAATCAATCATAGACACATGATCACCAAACAATGTCAAGTTGATCAATATCACTCAGACATATAACATCAAGATAAGCCAAGATACAAAATTTAGTTCATCACACAGAACTAATAATACAAGTGGTATAAACCATAGACCACCTACAGACCATTCAGGTCTTCTCACCAAGGAAACCTCACAGGTTAACACCAAATCCTGGAAGATCTAATGACTCTTCCTTCTCTAAGATGCCATTCAAGTATGCACTTTACGAATCAGCTTGATACGCAATCAAATAACACGATCCCAATGCAAACACAGCCACTGACCTAGGCAAACTTAGCCACAGGTGAGAGAACTACTTAGGTCAATATAAAAACATTAATGAACCTCAGAACCATGTACCTTGCCTATAGCTTTTCAAGCTTACAACTTCAAAGTCTATTGAAGGTCAACACACAACCAAAGTATCAACTATGGTCTGGCAAAGACATACAGAGCGACCATGCCAGGTCACTAAAGAGTCACGTTCAAGCTTGCTTTTCTCTAAGCACTAGCCCCAATCAGAAGTCATAAAGTCCCCTTGTGAATTGATCATCACCTCCAGTGACTAACCCCTAGACTGCACATAGTTGATCAACAATGTCAACTTTCTAACCACGGAGGTTACAAGTAAGATTGGGCTTTGCGAACTTAGAGAATTAACCTTTAGCTACTCCTTTGCTGAACTACACATCAACAATACTAGGAGAGACACCAATTAGAATCAGGTAACAAACACATAAACATGACTACTGAACAATCATATCAATGACTAACAAATCATCAATGATATCATGAGATTCATCCTACATAGCTTATTCAAGAAGAAATAAACACATCATCAAATTCAGCACAGCAACAACCAAAGAGAACTAAATCCTCACACCAACTGTGCAAAGGAAGGATAGAAATCCGTCCACAGTTAGAAACCCTCACAATCAGAACATGGAGAATGACTAACAGCTCATCAGCTTATCTTACATAGGCCATAACTTGCTAAAAAGACGATAACCCCTATATGAGAGATGATACCCAAAGATGGTATGAAGAATACTCATAACCCTCTTAAAAACCCTCATGATCCTTCATCCTTGAATGATTTCACTCACTTGGCACACAACCACCATTAACCTCAAAATTCTGCTTATTTACAAGGAGTCCCAAATGGCCTCACCTAGATCCTTAACAAAAGGATAGGAATGCTAGCCTCTAATCAATCAACACATGAAATATAATAGCATTCACCAATCATTACTCCAAGTTTACCAAAGAAGCTAAGTCCTCGAGAATTAACTCAAATGATTCAATAACCCTAATAGACACAACTATGGGGTTACTCCGAGACACGACTTAGCACTAGAGTTGCAACTAATAAACCCAAAGGTCATTCAACCAAACCAAAAGTCCATATGACTAAACATGGTCAACAAATTTAAACTCTACAAGAGTTTTACAAAGCAACTCTAAACAACCAAATGTACGACACGTGTACAACATATACAATACAACAAGCAGAAGTATACAACTCATAACTCAAAAAGGTCAATCATGAAGTTTGCTTTCTCATCATGTCTACTCAAGCAAGCTAAACTAATATACACATTAGTCTCAAACACAAACTCATTTCTCAAAAGAAACTAACAGTTTGAGGACACAAGTATAAATTAAATACCAATCAATGGACACATAAAATAAATTGTGTAAATAAGCTATACTTGGAATATTAGCGATAAGAGAAAAACCTTCCTTTCGCCAAGCCTATTGAAGGTGCTATGAATTCCACATAGTTGCCACTCCTCCAAATCCCTTTTTTCTTGCTTGAACGTCTCAACCTCTAACTCAACCCCCACATGAACTAACATGTCACCAAAGATAAATATTATATATAGAGGGGAACACATAAAATCACTTGTGCAAATGTGTTAAGAGTACGAAATTAAATTAAGGAAACTTCCCTCTTATCGAGCACCACACGCTTGATACTCAAATTAATTTATTGTAGCATGCCAAGGGTGCACCTCGCCAGCAACCCACAACAACTGTAGTTGCCAAATTTGCAGCCATATAACCACATATCATCAGCTACCTTACTTCTTCGTTTGCAGAGACGATACAAGATTCCCCATTAAGCTTCTTGAGATAGATAACAAAAGATGAAATTCACTCAGTAGCACTTGAATCCGCGAGATATCAGTCATTGCACTCTTGCGAAGATTAATGACCAACCAAATCCAAGATTCAAACATTACAAAATTAATGGATTTATTACATCCTTGTACATCACGTTGACTTCACCAAAATCAAGTGTTTGTCCCCATATGGCTAATGAGAAATTCAACTCAATAGTTCAATGCAGAAATTTCACCTTGCCGACACAGGAACAATTCTAACGCAAGAACAATTGAAAGGTAATAGACCTTCGGCATACTTGTTGCAATATGAAGAGAATATCGACAAATCTAATTTCTTATGATTCGTCTAACCCAAAAGAGAACACATACACTGAATCCATCCAATTCAATCAATCAACATTAGACACATGCTTCTAAATTTTCCACCTCAAGTCTATTCACAAGACTTAATTTTCCTAACCATACCTAAATAAATAATCAATACTCAAGGAATCCTTTCCAAGGTAGATAATTGAAATTAGGTTAGAATAAATTGTACATCAACATGAATACAACAATCTGAATAAATTTGTTTCTAAATTGTAGGAAATAATCAGTTTGATTGATGTACTCATGAAGAACAAATACATAACTTATTGATATACAATATAGAGAAGGAACTTATCTGCAGATAACAATCAACTGAACTTGATTGAATTCCACAAGAACAACGTTGCGCCGTGGTATGGAGGCCACCGCCTTAGAAACGATTTCGCCATCTCCAGGTGCGGATTCTTGATGACGTTCGTCCCCCAAGGTTCACACAACGATCCCTGACTCCGTGCACCCGGATCAAGGATTGGAGTTTCTCAAGAACTGCTCAAATCTCAGAGAGAATAGGTAGGCTTGTGTTTTAGGGTTCAAGAGAGTTTCTCACTCATTACCTCGGTTTTAGGATGAAGTATTTATATAAAGTATAAAAACTAAGCAACGCCAAACGCGGAAACCGAAAACCGCAGAAAAAGAGCTTCTCCCGGGCGGGTCGGGCGGAGACCGCCCGGTCGGGCCCGCAAGGAAACTTGAGCGAACAAAAGGAATCTCGCCTCGCCCGGTCGGGCGAACAAAACAGCTGAAGACTCGTCTCGCCCGGGCGGGTCGGGCGGACCCTCTCCCGGTCGGGCGCGACGAATCAGACCCCAAAATCTTCGCATTCAATTGGATGTTATCCAACACTAGCTACCTTATTTACAAAGATAGAGTTTGACAGCTAATATACAACATGCCTAATATACAAAAATATGATATCATATAATATAATCAAAGATTATATTCTATCACTAAACATTTGAAAACCTTCATTTTAAATACAATATACTTCCTAGCTATGTTTTAAATGAAACATAGGGGATTAATATAAGAGATGAGAGAGATAGACAGAAAGAAAAAGTGAAACCCACGTGATGAGGAGAGAGATATAGAAAAAGTAAATACCAAATAGAGTAATGTTTTATTTATTTTGAAACGGCCTAAAAAGTAAATACCAAATAAAGTAATGTTTTATTTATTTTGTGGTGGCAGTGAGCGAGGACCAACATTGGTGCTCTCCAAGGAGAGATAAAATGGAGAGCCAACTCTACTCCAACATTGGTGCTCTTCATTCGCTCTCCATGGAGAGAACTTGGAGAAATGCTCTCCCGTAATAGCATTGAGAGAGCATGCTCTTGGCGTAGTATGATGACACATGTCATTGAAAATATTTTAAAAAAATAGGAATTAAAGATAATAATAAATTGGAGAGCTTACTGGAGAGTCATACCATTGTTAGCAATTTTAGAATCGGTGATCTTGAGGAGAGAGAAAGTTAAAAATGGGTTGGAGAGTAATTTTGGAGAGCTATATTGATGTTGGTGCTCAGGTCGGTTGTATTCTAGGCTGTTAAGCCTTGTACCCACCCTTGGAGTTGGTGTACCCTGTAGTGTTTTTTTTTGCCTAATTATCTTTCCTAATAAAAAATATAATCAATAATGAATATGACATGCTCTTTTGGACTTTGAAATTCCCTCCTTTTAAGCTTTTAAATTCTTTTAGGTTTTGTGTCAAATCGAAAACCAAATTCTGGTGTATTCCAAACAATATGTGAGTCAAATTCTGAATCCATTCAAACCATTGATTGGAATTTAATTTGGATGATATTTTTTTCATTTTCAATTTTATTTTTATTTTTATGGGATATTTATATATGACTATGTTGCATGCAGGTACAAGATTTATATGGAAGGAAATGCATGGTCAGTGAGTGAGAAGTACATTCTAGCTTGTGATTCCATGACCCTTTTAATAAACCCTATATACTATGAATTCTTTACAAGAAGCTTAGTTCCCATGAAGCATTATTGGCCTATAAACCCTAATAACCTATGCAAATCCATCAAATTTGCTGTTGACTGGGGTAATCAGAACACCGACAAGGTAAGTGACAATTTTAGCTTTATTAAGTTTAGTGAATTTTAGAGCCAATAAATTTAAATAGGTTTAATTTAAGTTTAGAGTTAACGACTTTTGATAAGTTAAAATTAATTTTTCAAAATTCATATAAGAAGGAATTGAGGTGAGAGGAAGCACCATCGGCTTCTTAAATTAAATTCTTTAACTATTCCCCTTAAAGAAAAGTTTTAGAAAGAATTATTTGTTTCAATGCAAATCACTATTTTTACCTTTGCTTTTTCTTTTCAGTGCAAGTTTTATCCATATATTTTATCAAATTGACCTTTTTGAACAAGAAATTGAAACCCTTCTAATATATATTCCCCTTATTTTCATTGATCTATCTAATAGTAGTAGATCTACCCACTTGCTATAGATCCAAAAAACCGAAGAAAGTGCAAAGGAGAGACCACTTGAGAGAACAAAGAGTGCAAATTTATTATATTTCAAGGTAAAGAGAGAGCATAAAAGAGATATACTGTGGTCCAAGGATGATTAAGATATTGTATATCTTTTGCCAACACAGGAATAAAGTAGAAGTAGGTATAACTTAACAAGCCGTTAAAAACGAAAAATGGGTAGATCAATGAAAAATAGAGGGAATACTATATTAGTTTAACTTTTTACGCCTAAATTATGAAATAAAAACGATGTTACATTTTTTTAACAATTATAATTAGTATATAATAAAGAAATATATAAACTACAAAATTGATCTAAAATTGTGTGTGTCTGTTTTTAACCTATAATTTAAAATTTATACAGGCACAAAAGATTGGAAAAGAGGGAAGTGAGTTCATATTCGAGCAGATAAAGATGGAATATGTGTATGATTACATGTTTCATGTGTTATATGAATATGCAAAGCTACTAAAATATAGGCCCACCGTGCCTGAGGGAGCAGTTGAGCTCTGTTCAGAGAAATTTGCTTGCAGCCCACCGGGCTTGGAGACGAAGTATAAGAAGGAGACCATGGTTGATGGGCCTTCAGAACGAGGCCCATGTAAACTACCCCCGCCTTATGATTCACGCACACTTGAATCTCTTCGTGATCAAAATGCCAAGATCAAGAAACAAGTTGAGAAATGGGAAAAGGGGAGTAAGTGAGGAAGAAGGATTTTGATTTTTGAGGATGGTATTGTTAATTGGTCGACTCGAATTTTACAAGATTCCACATGAGTATATCTTGTTGCATATATATCGATTTCAACTCATAGTCAAAGTTTTTCTCTCTTTAAATGAAATACTTCAAGTAGGAACATCGATTAGGAACGGATGCAGTAAAAATGTAGCTTAAAGAAAGTTAGAATATACTTTTATTTATAATAGCTAGGTTGAATTGTAATTTACTAGAGGAAAAGAACTCCTCCAATTATTTTTGTTTAATAATGTAATCATCTCACACGAGAAAGTATTATGTGCAAATCAAAATTCCAGGTCATGAATACCACTTTGTATAATTGTACCAACTAAACTAGTTAACATTCACTTATCAACGCTACTCATTTATTCCAACACAAACCCACATCACGGAGGCAGTTTGGGGAATGGTTGGAGGACATCATTAAACCAACTAAAATGTTAAGCTGATGGTTAGAGTTACGAGAATAGTTTTATCTTTATCACGCCTTCACGTAGAGTCCATTGGACTCCTCCCTCATACCTGGCAGCTAAATATTCAACTTAGAAAAGAGGGGTGGATGAGATTTGAAGCCATGACCTTTATGTCACAGCTTCATACCACGTCAAATAAACCAACTCAAGTAAAAGAACTGGCGATGGTTGGAGTCCCAAGAATAGTTTTATACTCTCTCACCAATCAAAAAAGATGAGCATCACATCCTAATCCTCTCCATACCTTAGAACTTTTCCAAAAAGCACTAAAAAGTACTCCCTTTATATTTTTGTATCTATTATACTTTAACTACACGCGTTTGTCAATGCATTTATTGGACTTTAAACATCTTTCATTACATATTAGTAAAAATTATAATGATTGAATATTAAGAAAGTTTTATCGAGTCGAATTAACCAATAACCCCACATGACTATATATTTTGTGAATAATGTCGAAGATTCCAAGTGAAAGAGTAAAAGAATATCAACGGAGTAATGCGGCTGTTCTTTTAGTTGAATTAGCCCGAATAAACACAATGAATTGAATAAACTTGAACGAAGCCCCAACTGAATAAACCTGGGCGGATTGAATTTTTATTAATTCGGGCGCGTTCTCCCCATTTATTTTCGGTTGGTTCAGTCGGTCGATTGCGTCGATTCGTTTCTAAATGATAATCATTACTTATTAATTAGTTATAATTTAATTCATTTCGTTAGTTCGATTGGATTCAATTCCTAAATGATAATCATTTTAATTCAGTTCAGTTATTTTATCTTAGAAAAAAGGCACTCTCAGTCCAAAAGAACAAAGCCTAAATTTTTTTGCTTCTTATTTAACTCTAGAGAAAGTTCGACCCTACAAACAATCTTATAATACAACAAGTAGATTAGTACACTTGTAAAGTATAAAGTTTTCTTACTAGTTAAAAGTAATTACTACAACTTGCTTGAAATCAGATGAGAGAGAGAGATGGAACAATCTAGTTCTCCTCCTACTCCATCTTCTACTTCAAATGGTATAATGAGTAAATTCTGGGATTCTTTCAACTGCCTATCTTCATCTTCATCTTCATCAACAAGATCAAATTGGTTTTCTGCAACAACAGCTTCTTTCTTACTTATTTTCTTCTTCCTATGTACACTCCTTTTTACTCAATGGTCTGATTATATTGTAAGTCATTTCTATCTTTTTTTTTTTCTTATGAGTTTTTGCTTCTTCTTGTTGATTAATTAATTTGATAACCTCCATTATTTATATACTTTATCTTTCCTAAAATAGAATTACAATTAAATTAATGATTGAAAAAGAAATAAGTACGATGTTCAGGAATTTCAGGTTCTGAAGATCTAACAACAGTGGAAGACATGTTGGGATCTTCTTGATTATTGGTGAATATTTTGAGAGTCGTAGGCCACGTGACGTGATGCGTATTTGAATTTTTATTAAAATTAAAATAGCAGCTTTGTCGGTCCAATAAACAGATTTTTAACACAATAGATGGGGTTGCAAATTTGCAATTGGTTCGTTCAAAGTAGAATTTATATTTACAAGCTCAAAAATCTCCTTGTGGATAGGAGATAGCTTAATTTGGTTTAGTACATTAGTACTATAGTAGAGAAACTCCAAATATCTAAATATTATATAGGGTTGAATTCTTTTTACTTACATGGATTTGTTCAGTTCGGCTTTATCTTGTCCTTTATCGGGAAAAAATAAGTTGAGATAAGTTCGGATAAGTTCGGTTCGGTTTTGTGGTCGATACGATCGCGAAAATAAGATCTAATAAGTTAGTATAAGTTCGATTCAAATTGAGCGAAAATAGGTCCTAACACTCTGAAAAGAAGGTCAATAAGTTGGGAGAAGTTGGTTCGGTTTAATGAAAAATAAGGTCTCACATTTCTCATGAAATAAGTTAATAAATTCGGATAAGGTCGAATAAGAACTAATAAGTTGGAAAAATTCAGGTTAGTTGAGTTAAATTATGATAAATAAAAATAAGTTGAATAGAGCACGTTCTACATCGGTGTTTATAGTGGCAATGAATTTTTGGAAGATGGGTAAAAAAACGATATCCATTAACGTAAAACTTTTTACATACATAGACCTGTAACTTTGTTATATCCTTATGACAACTCTTTATTTTTAGGGTGAACAAATTATGGACGGGGTATGCCTCGAATCCAAGTTTATGCCACCTCGTGCAAATTATTTTGTTTAGATAATGTAATATTCACTACATTATCTTATTTGTTCTTCCTATTTAGAATGCTTTTTGAGAGAGAAAAATAAAGTAGGAAGAGCAAAATAGGAACGGAGAGGGAGTATAATAAGTGTGCACATCATGATTAAGGAACAGATACGACCTATGCTAGTGCACTTGTGATTTCCTATATACTCACTTGTCTAGCAATTATGAGAATTTGTTTAACTTAAATTTTGATCCACTTTATATATGCTAAGGAAATGTTAGACATATGTGTATCATGATAGCAAACAATAATACAGTATGTCTTAGGAAAAATTAACGCACTCCTTTTGAATGGATATA
>CANSZD010004140.1:0-142848 GCA_947648045.1 Beta corolliflora
AAATATATTCCGGTCATGTTCAAATGTTGGATGATTCAATGGGAGTAGAAAATTGATTTTTACAATTGTTCAAATGTTCTAATGATTGGGTGTTGAATGATTGTTGGATGATTCAAATATTTGCTGTGTATTTGCTCCATTTCAAATGTTGGATGATTCAATGGGACTATGGGAGTAGAAAATTGACAAATGATTGTGTTGTGAATTTGTGATTTAGGAATTATGTTACTAAGGTTAGGAATTAGAATGACAAATTAATAGTAGAATGATTGTGTTGTGATTTAGGAATTATGTTAGGATGGCAAATTGTGATTTAGAAATTATTATTTTGAATGATGTATCATGTATGATGTGCTTGATTGTATTGTGTTGGCCTTTTCAATCGACTTATTTAATCTCATTTAAATTATTAATTTACTTTTCAGAATGAAAGGAAAAATACGAGGGATATTTCAAGTTTTTTTACTAAAAGAACTCCCACTCAAAATCCACCTCCTCCATCTCCTCCACCTTCTCCTCCTCCATCTCCTCCACCTTCTCCTCCCCCAAATCTTTCACCACCTCAAGAAAATGAACAAAATCTTCCTCCTCCATCTCAATTAGATGAACAAGATCCTCGTCATCAACAAAGTGAACAACATTCTTCTCCATCACACAATTCCAAAACCCATCTTGTTCCCAAAAGATTAAGCGAATTTGATATTGCTAATCTTCCACAAGACCCTGAGAAAAGGAAAAAAAATGAGTGATTTTCATTCTGATGATAAAAACATAGTAAGAAGAACATACCTTGATAGAAAACCTTGCCAACCTAAAAATTTTGTGTTTCCTCAAACACTTATCGGACCGAAAAACCATCGAATCGGGAACGGTTTCAAATCAAGAATGTGGCTTAGGTTGACCTTGTGACACTCGTTGGGGGTCTCACTTTAAAATAATTTTGAATGTGCTTGATTTGTATCCTTCAATTCTTGAGTCACTCGATAAAATTGGTGAAGTTTCTGATGCAATTGATTCAAATAAAGCACAAGCTCTTACACACTTGTTGATGTCATTTGATGTTGTGTTTGTGGCACACTTGATGGTTAGTATATTTGGAATCACAAATGCGTTGAATGTGGCTTTGCAAAAACGTGATCAAGTCATTGTAAGTGCTATGGCCATGGTTGATGTAACCAAGATCAATCTACAAAAGATGAGAGATGAAGGATGGGATTCTCATATGGAAAAAGTTGCTTCTTTTATGGCTAAATATGACATCGAGATTCCAAACACGGAGGAGAGATATCATGTTCCGGGGAGAAGGATGTTTAGAGGTAAGAGCCCACAAGTTACAAATCTTCATCATTTTCGAGGTGAAGTTTTCTTAAGTGTCATTGACCTTCAATTGCAAGAACTTGAGAATCGGTTTCCGGAGATAAGTAAGGAACTACTTGTGTGTATGTCTTGTTTTAATCCTACTAATCGGTTTTCTTCCTTTGACAAAAGAAAATTGATTCAACTTGCCAAGTTCTATCCCAATGAGTTTTCAAGTACCGAAATGATATTTTTTGATTGGTCACTTGAAAATTTCATTGTTGATGTTAGAGGAGATGAGAGATTTTGGAATTTAAAGAATCTTCACGAGCTTTCAATGAAACTTGTTGAGATGGGAAAGTCCGAAACTCATGATCGGGTATACTTGCTTTTGAAATTGGTGTTGGTTCTTCCCGTTGCAACTGCAAGTGTAGAAAGAGTATTTTCTAGTATGACGCAAGTGAAAGATAAATTGTGTAATAGCATGGGAGATGAAATGTTGAATGATTGCTTGATTACTTATGTAGAGAAAGATATGTTTTTGAATGTTAGCAAGGGTGATATTATAAATCGATATCAAAACATGAAAACTCGTCGAGAACAATTGTAATATTTTCAAGTACTATTTTGTTGTAATATGAAGATTTTGCTTTTGGAAACTTTTATGAATTTTTTTTAATGTATTGGTCATTATCGTATTGCCGATTTGCGTTAGTGTGACCAACTATTTTCAAATTTCTAGATCCGCCACTGGTTCTAATTGAGAGTTAATTTGGGAGAGGTTTTAGAAGATTTTTTTTGTTGCTTTATATAGGTCAACTATTAACAAGTTGTAGTAGTGATGAGGATAGAAGTATAAATTTTGATGCTTATTGAAGTGATCAATTATGTTTAATGAGTTTAAGTTGATCAGTGATGGCTTAAATGTTAGTGGGTACAGAGTTAAATATAGTCAATGTTGCTCAGTTGATCAAGTGATTTTGCTTATTTGGCTCATACACCTCGAAAACTCGTGATCATGAATAAATATTGGAGGAAAACTGGGGCATATGTTGCTACTTGCTAGTAGGTTGTGTTCTTCACTCAGGCGCATATTAGCCTTCATCGGTCCACACCCTCTTCTTCTACTGCCACCTTTTTTTTGGGGTTTATGAAAAAAGCGTCAGAAAAACTTCCTTAAAAATCCCATCAGAGAGAATCATCAAAGAATAAGAAGATGATGAAGATTGAAGAGAGAGAAAAAAGAATGATTGACTGATGATTAAGAAAACAAAGAGTGACAAATTTCTATACTTTGTAAAGTAGTTTAAGTTCAATAAGAAAAAACCCACTTCATTTTAAGTAGAGTGAGAGGTTTTATCACCTATGAAGCATGGGTATGCCTCCCCGGTGTAGGATTCCCGTCCGGGTACGGCACGGATTCGCTCGGGATTCGTACTCCGAGACGACTCCAAAGTGGGTCTGCACGTGGGGTTCTTATGGGGACGGATGGGCCGGCTTTGGGTACGGGTTGGGTACGTTTTTGAGGGGAAAGTCACGTACCCAACTTGTTTTAATGAAATTCAAAAGCCCCGAAATTCAGATCTGGGGTTTTAGGGTTCGAAAATCACAATTCTCTCTCATCTCACTGAACTTCTTCTCGCCGCCTCGCCGGTCACCGGTGGCTTCGCCGGTCGTCCTCTCAACTCCTTTGAAGCAAGTCTCTCGTGTCTCGACTTCTTCTCTGAGTTCGAAGCAAGCCTCTCATGGCTCGGATTTTCGCTGATTCTTTGTCTGGTTTAGTTTTTTTTAATTTGAATGTGGGGAAGGGGAAGAGGGGAAGGGGAAGGGTTCTACTGTACTAGTACTACTCCCTAAAGAAGGCACGTGAAACTGAAGTGAGAAGAGGTAGTGCTTTATCGCTTTGTAGCATATGACGTGTAATACTAGTATAGCTATCCAACAATTTTTAAAAAATAATAAAGTTGTAATACAGCTGTCCAACTCCTTTTCAAGTTGTAGACTTTGCACTTTCTTTCTTACTGCTAATTTTCTTCTTCTTTTTGAACTAAATCAAATTACAACTATTTATACCTTATTTTTATATTATAAGAGGAAAGCTTATTCTTTATATTTTTATATTTATGTCTTTTAATATTTTTATACAAAAATTTAATGGAGATTTTAGGTAGGAAAAATTACGTATTATTTTTCATTAAGATGTATTGTATTTTTTTTTTTGCCGAATTCGAACCGTACCCGTTTTCGGAAATTTTGATTTTGCCGTTTTCCGTCCCCGTACCCGTCCCCGTATCCGTCCCCGTATCCGTATCGGTGCTACCTAGTTTATCACCTCAAAAAATCTACACTTTTTACTTATTAATATCCATTTTCAATTTTTTTTCTGGTGAGTTTTATCTTGTTATTATTGTTTATTTTAGAATATTGATTTCGGATTTTTGTTGTTTGCTTGGATATTTTTTAAAGTGGATTATCCTTAAAGTGATATTTAAGAATAGTGATTTTTGTTCCTTTTTTATTTAGCTCTGGGATCTGTCGATCTAAGTGTTAAATTAGAAATTTAGTCATTACTTTTGTTGATTTGGGTTACTTATTTATGTAATTGTAAATTTTAAAAGTTTGCTTCTTTGAAGCCAGAAAATGCTGCTTGGATTTGCTATTGAGATTACTTGATAAGGTTTGAAATTGTGTGTTTTTTGCTAAATGTTGAACTTTATGCCTCACTTGAGAGTAGACTCATGGAGCAACAGAGTAGTCTGACAATTGTACTGTAATTGGTAATGGATTTGTAATAATCTGGGTCTTTATGGAATTTCGATGTTGATTTAGGAGCTTGTTTGATTGGTTTTACCTTAGTCTTGTAGTATTATCGGGCACGGATACGAGTACGCTACCTAGAAGAAGTACCCGTGCTACATAGTATATAACTATCTGATGGCGGCAGTCAGCACTTAGATGACGATGGAGCTACATCACACACCCCACCATAAATCTTCTTGGTATAATTCCCCTACTCCACAACAGCTTTATTAGACTTGCTCATTTGTTCTACAATAATCCTCAAATACCACCTTATTACGTCTATGCCATAAATTATAAGCAAGGTAGCTAAATTTCACCAAATCAGCATCATCAACACTCTGCCATGAATTCCAAAAATCAAAACAATCCATATTCTCATCTTGGGGCAACCTGCAATCATACCCAGCCAATCCCACGCCTTTCTAACATTTGGGCAAAATAAAAGTGCACGATTTAGCGTTTCAGGGCTCACATTAGAAAGTGGACAAACGTCGTTGTCAAGGATGTGGCGATGCTTCAAAACAGAACGAACAGGGAATTGAACTTATTTTAATGCACGTGATACAAAAAAATAAAGCTACATAATTGTATTTCCTGCGCATTCTCTCTCCTCTTTCTTCCATTCCCTTCTCTCTCTCCTCTTTCTTCCACATTTTCTGACTCCATTGTTGAAGAAGAAGCAAACACGGTAAGTTTCCGCAAAATATTTCATTAATCTTCCGCCATTTTTATTCATGAATCTTTAATCCCATTTTTATGCAATTTCATGAATCTTTTACTTCCCTTTTTCTGCAAATTATTTTCATGAATATTTAGAATTGAATGCATTAGAGGATCAAAATGGTTAGAAGAATACTGTATAATTAGTTCAAAAAAAATTTAGTTCAATACAAATTTGATGAATCTTGAACTTTAATTTCCGCAAATTATTTTCATCAACATTTAGAATTGATTCTATTAGAAGATCGAAATGGTTAGAAAAATACTGTGTAATTAGTTCAATACACTTCCGTAAAAAAAAAATTAGTTCAATACAAATTTCATGAATCTTTTAACTTTCCGCAAATTATTTTCATGAATATTTAGAATTGAATGCATGAGAAGATCGAAATGGTTAGAGA
This sequence comes from Beta corolliflora, assembly GCA_947648045.1. Lineage (NCBI taxonomy): Eukaryota > Viridiplantae > Streptophyta > Magnoliopsida > Caryophyllales > Amaranthaceae > Beta > Beta corolliflora. Next base: position 5,220 of record CANSZD010004140.1, read on the forward strand.
ATACTGTGTAATTAGTTCAATACATTGATTTCTCTCTTTCTCTCTCGTCTTTCTCTTCAATGGCAGCTCTGTCCAAAAGACCTAGAAATTTTACTTTATGATGCTTCGGTAGATGATGAATACGATTATTTCAGGTTGGTTGTGTTTTGGGTATTGGACTTGGACTTCTATAATATGTTACATCTTAAATGGCCGAACTAAGAGATAAAAGTATATTTTTGTCAAAGAAAGATAAACCATTTTAGAAGGCAACTCCCGTCAAAAAAATTTGTAGTTCAATACACTTTGTTTGCAACGACACGTACAATGTTTAGTGGGAGAGAGAAAGAAATTGGGTCAGGAATGTCAAGTTAGTTCAATACACTCCCATGAACTTACCTGATTTGAATTTACCTGAACTTATTACATCTAATTGAATTGGAAAAATTGTTTTAAATAAATCAACTTTTGCGTGGTCTTCCAATTTCAAGTCTAACTTTTGATTATTCCTAGTCAAGTCAACTTTGTAGCACCATTAACTTTAATTAGGTTAAATGACCGTAGCTACGATAAGCGGTAAATAAAAAAGTTTGACTATAAATAAACCCATTGACCCACCCTCCCACCACCCGGCCCATCGGCTCCCCCCCTCCGCCCACCCCCTCCCAGCACCCCACTTACCCCGTCGACCCTCCCACCACCCCCCCCCCCCCAACGGCTCCCCTCCCGTCGACCCTCCACGGCCCCCCCCCCCGTCGACCCTCCCGCGGCTCCCACCCCCCGTCGAATCCCCCCCACCCTCCCCCACCCGTGTCGAATCCCCCCTCCCCGCTAATTTCCGCTTCTAGGCCGTTCACTTCCATGAAAAACACCCACCCCCGGTAGCCACGCGGTGACGAAGAACAACGAAGATGAGAACAAGGATAAACTACGACGGACGAGGGGAAGGGCTGGCTAGGCGCTGCGCGGGCTGCGAGGTGGGGGGTGCACTGTGGGGGTGAGGGCTTCGGGGCTGCGTGGGGCTGCGTGGGGGTGGGGAGGGGTGGGGGATTCGAGGCTGCGTGGGGATGGGGAGGGGTGGGGGCCGCCATTGTGGGGGATACAAGGGCGGAGGAGGAGAAGGGGGTGGGGGGTGGGGGTGTGAGGGGATGGGGAGGGGTGTGGGTAGGGCTACGAGCGTGGGGGGCCGCCATGGTGGGGGATGCAAGGGCGGGGAGGGAGGGGGTGGGGGTAGGGGCTGCGAAGGTGGGGGATGCAAGGGCGGGGAGGGGAGGGGGTGGGAGTGGGGGGCTGCGAAGGTGGGGGATTCAAGGGCGGGGAGGGGTGGGAGTGGGGGGCTGCGAGGGGATGGGGGAGGGGTGGGGGGGTCGCCATGGTGGGGGATGCAAGGGGAAGGGAGGGGGGGTGGGGGTGGGGCTGCGAGGGGATGGGGAGGGGTGGGGGCCGCCATGGTGGGGATGCAAGGGCAGGGGAGGGGAGGGGTGGGTGTTGGGTTTGGTGGGGTGGTAACCTGTTGTAACCTATGATAATGGGTAAAAAAAACCACTAACCTAAATTTGGCTTAAATGATGGTAATGTTGGCTTATTTCTGGATTTTCAAAAGTTTGACTTGAAATTGGAAGACCACGTAAAGGTTAACTTTTTTAAAACAATTTTTGATTGGAATTTATTGGACCTGTTTGGAACCTATTGGACCTTATTGGAACTGATTAGAGCTTATTGGAACCTCATTGGAACTCATTGGAACCTAATTGGAACTTGATTGAAACGTATTGGATCTGATCCCACCTGATTGGAACTTATTGGATCGGATTGAAACTTATTGGACCTGATTGGAGCTTATTGGACATAATTAAAACTAATTAGACCTGATCGAAACTTATTGGACTCATTTGACTTGTTGAAACTTATTGGACTTGATTGGAGGTTATTGGACATAATCAAAACTTATTAAACCTGATCGAAGCTTATTGGATCTTATTTGACTTGATTGAAACTTATTAAACATGAAAAAAACTTAATAGACCTAATTGAAACTCGTACACATGATTAAAACTTATTAAACCTAATTGGAATAAATAATACTACAAGACTAAGGTAAAACCAATCAAACGATACTACAAACAAAAAATATACACTTCTATTTCTACAAATGAAACTCTTTGACTTTTGCATTATTCACACACCCCATCTTAACGATCATTTTCTACTAATATATGAAGACAAACACAATTGACATAACGAATATTTTTATAATACCAACTTTCTATAGTATTTATAAATACATAATTACAGATATTAATGGTAAAAAATTGTGAATTAACAAGCGTAATAATCATGTTGCACTTATTTAGAAACAGGGAAATTATATAGATAACTAGTGATATCTTGTTACAACGCGCGCATGTATTTGTATGGAGCACAGGTAAATTCTTGTTGTACCACTAGCAGGCTAGCAGCTAGCTTATGAAAAGAATAAGCTAGTGATATAAAAAGAATTTACCTATGACTTTGTTGTGCAAACCTAAATGCTGAACATATATACTCAGTGACAACAATGTCAAAGAAAATATTTCCTTTACCAGTAGAACATGTTACTCCTATGGAAAAATAAGGAAGTAAAAAAATGAAATAAACTCAACAAAGAACAAAATATGGGGTGAAACTTGATCAACTCTACGGGATGCCGGCTGCGAACGACGCTAATTGATAAATGGATGCTGGTTATACACTACAAGAAAATCGATTTTTGGCAACGACAAGAGTCGTTGCGAAAAATATTTTCCACAACAATAAGGTATTTTTAGCTAGGAGTATTCAGAAAAATCCGACCCGTTGACCCGTAAACCCGCAACAAAATAACCTGGTAGTTTTATTATTTTGTCCATTTTTAACGGGCCGGGTTCCCGACCCGAGAAAAGGGGCATAAGCCGGGTCGGGTAATGGGCCGATATTTATTGCTTATCGGATACCCACAAATTCTAAGTTTTAGTATTTTTATGAAGCGTCTGTGACTAAAATTTTTATTTGCAAATTTTAGTTTCCAGTTTCCTCATGCAATTTTCCTTTCCTCTCCTCTTTAGTGTTCTTTAATGCTCCCTCCAACAAGGCTCCAAGAGACCAAGACTCCATTACCCACCAGCTCTGGCTTCCCACTATGCCCCACCTCCAACCCAGTAATTCAAACCACTAAAAATCCTAGGAGTGTAATTTAAAAGTTTAGAGTCCTTGTAATCTCGTTCTTCTTGTAAATAGGTTATATGACAAGAAAGTGTTTAGGGTTTGAAACTTGCCTTCTCATTGATTATCACACGCTATATGTATGTATTACAAACTAGGAAACTAAATATGCTAAGGACTCTACAATCAAAGGGTTTCCTTTAATACATGATTCCCTAACACCCCCCCCTCAAGTGGGGCATGGGATGGAGTAAAAATGCCCAACTTGGACAACAATAAATCGAACTGAGTCTTTCCAAGAGCTTTGGTGAACACATCGGCAAGCTGAGTCTTCGTAGGCACATACGAAGGAAGAATGAGACCATCATTAATCGCATCACGCACAAAGTGGCAATCAACCTCAATATGCTTTGTGCGCTCATGTAAGACTGGATTTTTAGCGATGTGAAGAGCAGACTGGCTATCACAAAACAAAGGAATGGCCTTAGGATGATGCACTCCCAAGGTCAACAACAAGGCCTTCAACCACTTCAACTCACAAGTGATAGAAGCCATAGATCGATATTCTGCTTCAGCAGACGAACGAGACACAGTAGGCTGTTTCTTGGTCTTCCAAGAAATAGGAGAATGACCCAAGAAAACTAACCAACCTGACAGAGAACGACGAGTAAGAGGGCAAGTAGCCCAATCAGAATCACACCATCCCTGCAGAGAGAGATCACTATTAGCTCGGAGTAGAGTACCCTGCCCAGGAGTGCCCTTCAAATAACGAACAACACGCAAAGCAGCCTCCCAGTGCTCAACTCGAGGCTCCTGCATAAATTGAGAGAGGACATGGACCGAATAAGCCAGGTCCGGCCGTGTCACAGCCAAATAGATTAGTCGACCCACAAGTCGACGATAAGCTGCAGGATCAGACAACAAAGAACCAGAAGCATGGGCAAGACGATGATTCTGCTCAATGGGAAAACCGCTAGGCCTTGAACCTAACATACCAGCCTCGGAGATGATATCAAGGGTATATTTTCTTTGACAGAGAAAAAGACCAGAAGAACTGCGAGCAACCTCAATGCCAAGAAAATACTTCAGAGGACCAAGATCTTTCATCTTAAAGCAATCACTCAAATATGCTTTAAAAGAAGAAAGCGCAGCGGAATCATTACCAGAAATAACTATGTCATCGACATACACCAAGACATTTATCTGAATAGAATGATAAGTGAAAGTGAAAAGAGAATAATCAGAGTAGGACTGAAGAAAACCATACTCTGTCAATGCTGTAACCAACTTAGCAAACCAACATCTGGGAGCCTGCTTCAAGCCATATAAGGACTTGCGCAGACGACAAATAAGGTTGGGAGTAGAGCACTCAAACCCAGGAGGAAGTTTCATATAAACCTCTTCCTCCAAGTCCCCATGAAGAAAGGCATTGTGAACGTCCATCTGATGGAGCTCCCAATTCTTGGAAGCTGCAATAGCAAGAAAAGTGCGCACAGTAGTCATCTTAGCAAAAGGAGCAAAAGTTTATGTGTAATCAATACCTGCTTCCTGATGATTGCCTAAAACAACAAGGCGAGATTTGAGACGCTCAACCTCACCATTTGACAAATACTTTGTGCGATAAACCCACTGACTGCCCAAAGCTCGTTTCCCAGGAGGCAACTCCTCCAAGGTCCAAGTACCATTATCTTCCAAAGCCTGAATCTCAGACTGCATAGACTTTTTCCAACTATCACTTCTCATAGCCTCTTTAAATGATTTTGGTTCAGTAGTAGAAACAACAGCTGCAATAAACTTCAAATAATTTGGAGAAAATTTTGTACAATTTATATTGTGAGCTATAGGATAAGGAGTACCTGAAGAAGCGGATGGAGGAGAAGTAGAGCAAGATGGACTTTCGGAGACAACGGCATGAGTAACAAAATCTTTTAACTTAGTGGAGGGAAATTTTTCCCTCAAGCCACGACCCAAAGTGGCAGAAGAAACCTGATCAGCAGGAGGCCCAGATGAGGCCAAAGGCCCAGAAGGAGAACCATGCGCCTGATGAGACTCGCGTAGAGAGAAGGGGGCCTGATCAGTTGGGCTGGAGAGAGGGGAGCCAAAAACTGACTGGCTGGACAAGGGGCCAGGAGACGTGGGTGAAGCGGAGGAAGGGGAAGAAGAATTTGGGCTGGGCCGGTTTATGTGAGTGGGTGGAGGAAGATTTGTAGGAGAGCTGGGCGGAGTTATAGAATGAATGGGGGGAGAATTTTGTGGAATGGGCTCAGAATTTTGGGGAATGGGCTCAGAATAGGACAAGGGAGGCTCATTTGAAGTTGTAGTGTCAAGAGAAAGTGTGGAGGAAGGCGCATTTAAATGTGTAGAGGTAGGAGATGTAGCAGTGGGTATGGGAGGAGAAATAAGAGACCCAAAATCATCATCAAAATCGAAATGTATCAAATCATTATCAGGCATCAAAGTAGCAGGATCTATGTTAACATCCTCCGGAGATAAAAAGGGGTACACATCCTCAAAAAATTTGACATCACGGGAAACAAAAAATTCCTTAGAGTCAAGATCAAACAACTTCCATCCCTTTTTGCCAAATGGATAACCCACAAACACACATTTCCGACTACGACTAGCAAATTTGTCCCCTTTAGTTTTATGGTTATAAGCGAAACAAAGACAACCAAAAGTGCGAATAGCTTCATAAGCAGGAGAGAAACCAAAAAGGACATCAAAGGGAGATTTATTATTCAAAAGAGGAGAGGGAGTACGACTAATTAAGTGAGCAGCAGCTAGGACACTCTCACCCCAAAAATAAATAGGAAGATGAGCTTGAAATCTCAAAGCACGCCCAACATTCAAAATGTGTTGATGTTTCCGTTCTACCCTCCCATTTTTTTGAGGAGTGGCCGCACAAGAGGTTTGAAAAATGATCCCCATAGCAGAAAAATAATCAAGCAAACAATTAAATTCGGTGCCATTATCACTTTGAACAACTCTAATTGTTTGAGAAAATTGCCGATCAACCATGGCTATAAAAGTCATAAACATGCGAAACACCTCAGTTTTATCCTCCATCAAATCCAAACAGCTCGAGAAAAATCATCAACAATAGTTAAGAAATAACGGGCCCCACAAGAAGAAACATGTCTGTAGGAACCCCACAAGTCACAATGAATTTTCTCAAAAATCCTACTAGTCTTAGTATCACTCAAAGGAAAAGCATCTCTAGAATGTTTAGCACGAAAACAAATTTCACATGCTTTATTCAGACTACCCTGATGACCACAGAGAGGAGGAAGTAACTTCACCACTTTCTCTGAAGGATGACTTATCCGTCGATGCCATAACTCAAATGCGGAAGAACCACCATGCACAGCAGCCAACGATACACTATCATCCCCGTTGAAGTAGTAAAGTCCATCCACTCTACGACCCGTTCCAATCAGCTCCTTCATGTGGTCCTGGATAGCACACATAGAAGAGTTAAATTGCACAAAACAATCCAAATCACGAGAAAGCTGAGCAACGGAAATTAAACTACAACTGAACTGAGGAACAAGAAGCACATTATGAAGAGTAATATGAGAAGATAAACGCACAGAACCTCATTGAGTAGCAACAACGGTGTTCCCATTAGGAAGCCCAACAGGACAAGCAGAAATGGACACCAAATCAAACAAAAAATCGACATTACCAGTAACATGGTGTGTAGCACCACTATCAATAATCCATGAAGTGGAAAGAAACGTACCACTTAACTGGTCATCAGATAGTTTAGTAGAACCAAAGAGCCCAGCAAGGGCCTTCTATTGCTCAGGATTAAAAAGAGTGGTGGAAGAGGACGAACCGACGGTACCCGAAGAGGAAGCCGAAGAAGAAGGAGCACTCACCATAGCTTTGGCCTTGATGCTGCCGCGGCCACGACCAGCAGGAAGGCGAGAGCCTCGGCCCTTGGGATCCGACCCATCCGGATAGCCTACCAACTCATAGCATTGACTAATATCATGACCTTTTCGGTTGCAATTTGTACAAACCAATAGGGACCAGCAGCGAGAGGCCTCGTGGCCTACCTTATGGCAATGTGAACATGTTGGACGGTCCACAGAACCACGACCACGGCCAGCACTTGCACGGACAGCAAAGCCGAGAACATCCGGCTTGTCGTCGGCGGCAGTTTTAACAGAACGAACACGTTCCTCTTGCACTACAAGTTGGTAAGCTCGGTCTAATGAAGGTAATGGATCAGTAGATAAGATTTGCGTACGTAGACGACCATAATAGTCTGAGTAAAGACCCATTAAAAAATCATGAAGACGTTGATGGTCACGTCTTTCGGCGTGAATAGAACCAGCCGAGCAAGGTGTAGCACAAGTACATACAATCAAAGGTTCATGCTTGAATAATTCTTGCCACAAAACATTTAATTTGCCATAATAGGTGGAAACACTCATGGATTTGGTTTGTTCACATTTGGCTATGGCAGATTTTAGTTGGTGGATTCGAGGGCCATTAATAGTGGCAAATCGAGTTTTTAAATGAGTCCATAATTGATGTGCTTCTCTAAACTTGCTTAATGTACCTTTTACTTCAACATCAATAGTGTTGAGAAGCCATGAAACTATCATGGCATTCACGGTGGTCCAGTCCGACGCGATGTAAGGAGCAAGAGGACCGGTTATGGAACCATCTACGAACCCGTATTTGCGACGAGCCTCAAGCGCGAGTTGAACATCACTAGCCCAGTCATCGTAATTATCCGAACGTAACCTTGTTGGAGTGATAAAGTCGCCCGGTCTATCGCCGGTACCGAGAAAAAATGGGTGGGTAATATCAGTTTTGGAGAGGGAAGGCTCCAACACCTTGGCTGGGTCTTGATCGCCAGCCATGCCTCACGAGAGAAAAAAAAAATTGTGTATTACGGCTCCGATACCATGACAAGAAAGTGTTTAGGGTTTGAAACTTGCCTTCTCATTGATTACCACACGCTATATGTATGTATTACAAACTAGGAAACTAAATATGCTAAGGACTCTACAATCAAAGGGTTTCCTTTAATACATGATTCCCTAACATTATATCATTGAGTTATGAACTATGTTTATTGGAGTTTGGCTAGAATATTTGTGGGGCTTGGTTTTTTGCTTATTTCTCATAAATATTAAACTGCTATAGGAAATCCACGTAATTATAATTTTATTTATGGGATAATTTTAGTTTGTTTTAGGTCTACTTTAGGTGATTAAAGATCTCCCCCAAACTCTTCTATCTCCAATATGCAATAATGCAAACCAGACTCGTGACTCGTCATCTATGGAAAATATTTTTTTCGAAAAGCATATTTGAATCGGGAACCCTATGATCTGACCCCGGAAAAACGGGTACCCGCAAACCAGGTACCCGAATTTTCCAGGTCGGGTCACGAACCGCTATTTTTTACTACCCGGTCATGTGGGTACCCACATGTCCGGGTACCCGAAAAACCTGATCCCGGTTATGAACACCCCTATTTTTAGCAACGAATTAGCTCTGTTATAGCAGATCCGATCCCTAGGGTGTTCGCGGGTTGGAATGTAACCCAACGCAAACCGCAAATATACAGTTTGACATTTTCCCAACCCAAACCGCACCGCACTTTTGCCCAAACCGAACCACGCGAAACGGTTTGGTACAGTTTGGTTTGCGGTTTAGCTATTTTTTCCTCCGCGATATTAATTTTGTAATCTAAGAGTAAATAAAATTTGGTACAAAGTTGTTGATAAACGAAAACATAATTCTTTAAAACTTAATAATAAATGCAAAGAGTCCAAATAAATATGAAGTTGACTTCATAATTAAACATATGTCCAAATTTTACAACAAACAAAGGAGAGAAAAAAAAAAGGCACGCAGCCCTCACCACACCTTAAACCAAACTAACCAAAACACTTCACCCAAAATAGCCGACAACAGTCTACTGCCATGTGAGCAGATCTCAGCAGCAGAACAACAGCAAGTGTACTTACTCCTCCACCAACTATTAAGGAGAATTACATGTATTAGCAAAAAGTTGGCAAAAATCAAAAAGCCAAGAAAGAAAGAAGAAAGATCAATAAAAAAAGCATATTCTGGAATTAATCACCTTCTTTATAAAGCTTTTTTTACCATGCAAGAAGGCGTTCTGTAGTAGATTAAAGACTCTCAGAACCTCCTGTTGTATGTACCGCTATCAAGCCGATACTTCACTGCTAGTGGAGGCTTTGAAGTCTAGCTCAAGCTACTCAGCACCCCAATTAATGATATACAATTTCTCCAATACGTCCACAAGAACAACGAAAATAAAGCCCAAATCTATAGAGCTCTTCACAGCACAAACAATCTCGGTTAAAGATATCCACAATTACTCCAACAAACAACTAAATATAATCAAATCTAGATTCAACAATCTAACAAAACCAATATCATAAACTTTTGCGAAATCACCTATCAGAACTATTGTAGAGCCTCCAATTCAAATTCATCTCCATGCATTAATCTATATCCACATTTCAACCAAAGCTATTATAGATCACAAGTAATAATATAAATTTGTCATTCTAATAGAGTATTAATTGCCAACTTATATAACTAAATCTTCACAAAATTCTTAACCTGTGTAAAATAACTAAAAACAGAACATTATAATAGTGTTGTTTATCCTGTCACAGGAAGCAACATAAAAGTGATTGGCCCAAGAAAGAGTTACAATGCGTTGAACTTTAGTCTTTAGACCTACTGTTGAGTGATTGAGTCTGCATACCAGCCACCCTCTAAATAAAAGAATCATGGTCCTGTTGTGAAGGATAGGGTGTCTAAAGAATCGCTACAGTAGCCAAGCAAACACCGAACAGTACGACACAATTTGGACAAAAAGAGTTGAATGAATAAATTGCTCCTTTTCATGTCAAAAAAAAAAAGCTTAACTAATCCAAGTACCACACAATTTGGACAAAAAGAGTTGCGTAAAATCCTGTATAGAGCTTCTGGGATACTTAAGGGTATACTATTCTAGTATTCTTCCACTCCTTTTGGCTTTTGCTTCTATTAAAGAAGAATTAAAAAACCAAAAGCAAAAGGAGAACATGTATTTCGAAATTGCCAAAAAAGGAAAAGAAAATGTTCCCTATAAATAGAGGTGATCAAGGAAAGAGAAGGCATGTAGAATGTTGAGTCATGGTACTCTTTGATATTGGTAGCAATGAGGGAAACTATTATAGAAACGGAGCGAGTATTAGCTATTTGGAAACTGGAAATTAGGAAGCAAACAAAAAAAAAATCTCAAGTAACAAACTAATGAGGCAGTGACAATCCAATAGGAGTATTAACTTAGTTTTGAAAAAGAAAAAATTGAAGTGAATATAAAGGAAACAGAATGCTCCAACTAACTTAATGTTGAAACAATATGCTCCATGGTTTATACTAAATAATGCATAGAAATAAGAATATCTGTAAGGTTTTGCACTTAGAGAACTTAGTCTTCATGGTTTCTATAAGGTGGTAAACCCAAGGGCATATTGAACTCCTTCTAAAACTGTGAGAAGAAGTGGAGTCAGGAAGGGTGGGGCTAATTTCAGGTTTCCAAAGGTAATTTGGCTGGGTGGGTTATGGGTCTCCATTTGGTTCAGTTGAACCAAAAATCCTCATCCTTCTCGTGCGAAGCTTTAAACATAGCTTTCAAGGTAATGTGTAAGACCACCAATCAAGTTCACATATACACGAAGGCATAAGAAGAGGGGCATAACAGTCAATAGCCTTAATGATGACTCATGAGAAGGGAGGAAAGATGCCGACACATCACTAAGAATTCAGTTATAGATATTTTCAGGAGAATTATGTTAGAGAGAAGAATACTCGTCTCTCTAGTAACTTATAAATAAGGATGAGGAATGTAATAGAGGGATCTAGAAAATTGAGTGAGAAAAGTAATTGGGAGAGCTCCACATCCTCTCGAATGAGTGCGGGTTGTACTTGATTTTCTTCTCTAGTTAATCGATACAATAACTATCTGTTACTTATCCTTATTGTTCCATTTAAATACTTGAGTTCTTAGCAAACTTGGTATCAGAGTAAGTTAGCTCCATTACCGGGAAATGATGACTAGAACTCACTCTCAGATATTAGACCAACTTGAGGTCAAGGTGGCCTTGTTGAAAAACACCATTACAAAGGAGGTCACCACAGCGGCGGGTGATGAAGCTCAAAGGCTACAACAGCTGACTAGTAGCTTGGAAAGAATGACTAACCTGTTTAAGGAAGACCTCCGTACCACCTCTTAGCGGTTAGAGGGTAGGATCGATCGGGCCAAGAAGATCACAACCTCTTGGTGGCCCAGATGAAGCAAGATCAAGTGAAATTCCAGGCGGAAGTTCGTTCTCAGATGGCGACTAGGGGACCGGAGGTGAATGGTTAAGCGAGAGAAGACGAGGAGATCGCCGGGAACATTCCTTATAGGTGGATGGTAAGAGGGAAGAGGAAGTGGAAGCAATTTCATGGAAGGAGAAAAGAGAAGCGGCGAAGGCGACGGAAATGGGGAGTTCCGGGGAGACTCTTACGGCAAACCCAATTGGAGGTATAAGAAGTTGGATCTGACGCCCTTTGAAGGAATCAACCCAGACGGGTGGGTTATGAGAGCTGAGAGATACTTCTAAATCTATGGGTTGAGCAAGGAAGAGAAGGTGGAAGCCGCGGTGGTCGGCCTTAAAGGCGACGCCTTCCTCTAGTATCAGTGGGAGCAGACGCGGAAACCCATAACACTTGGGAGGAGATGAAGGGAATGTTGCTTCGACAATTCCGGCCACTCGCCGCCGGAAGTCTTCACGAGCAATGGGTGACACTGGTAGGAGGGAACGGTGGTGGATTATGGGAGGCAATTCATTGCCCTAATAGCTCCATTGACCGGAATACCTAAGGAGGTGGCTAAGGGAAACTTCATTAAAGGGCTCAGCTGAAGTGCGGTTGCATGGGCCCAGATCCTTGGACCATGCCAAGGATCTGGCCATAAAGGTGGAAGACAAACTCAGGGGCCTCGCAGAAGGGCGGTTTTGGCCAAAGTAATTTCAAAGGATAATTTAATACTGGGCCCTATCACTCTACCAGTTTCAGTAAAAGTTACGCGGGTTTTCCAAGTAGCTCAAGGTCCGTGGCTGGGAGCACTTCTGTCTCGAGCCCACGCACAATCCAATCCATACCTGTGGCTAACCCATTACTGAAATTCGTAGACTAAGTGTGAGAGAGCTGCAAGCTAAGAGGGAGAAGGGACTTTGTTATAGATGTGATGAGAAATGGGAGCCTTGGCACAGATGTAAAAGGAGGAAACTCAGCGTATTGTTAACGGGAGAAAATGAGGAGGAGGTACAAATTGATATGGCTACAGAACACAATGCAATGGAGCAAGGAGAGGAGGAAAACAAAGAGCAACTTATTTCTTAAGTGTCCTTAAACTCAGTTATGGGCATCACCAGTCTTAAAACTTTGAAAATGCTTGGAGTGATAAGAGGGCAAGAAGTGGTGATAATGGTAGACCCTGGGGCTCAACTTCATCTCCACTCGGTTAGTGAACAAGTTGCAGCTACCTTCAACACACGCCAAGGCTTTTTGGGTCTCCTTGGGTATAGGGGAGGCACTCCATGGAAGGGGGGAATGAAGGGAGTTATGATAGAGGTGGAGGGCATCACAGTGAGGGAGGATTTCTTGCCACTCCAATTGAGGAATTTTGATCTGATCCTTGGCATACAGTGGTTAGAGAAGATTGGGACAATGACCACTAATTGGAAGACTCGGACCCTAAAGTTCCAAGTAAGGCTTGATACTATAACTCTCAAAGGAGATCCATGTTTGGGAATATCCCGGATTTCCTTAAAAGGCGATCCAAGGTTTTAAGGAAGGAGAAACATGGCCTAATGGTGGATGTAATTTGATGGACAATGAGTTTCAGGATGGAGAAGCTAATGAAACCATAGGAGAGGTACCAGACTTCCTACAACCTGTGGTGAGCAGATTTCAAGGGGTTTTTAACATGCCAGAGGGACTCCCACCCCAGAGAGGGCATGAATACTCAATCACCCTTACGGAGGGGGCAGATCTAGTAAGTGTGAGACCTTATAGGTTTCACTAGATACAGAAGGATGAGGTGGAGAGGGGACATGTTGCAAGCAGGGATCATCCAACCCTCACACACCCTTTCTCAAGCCCCAGTTATCCTAGTGAAGAAGAAGGATGGCTCTTGGAGATCATGTGTTGACTACAGAGCTCTCAATAAGGTAACTGTACCTGATAAATACCATATCCCTGTTATAGATGAATTGTTAGATGAACTGAATGGAGCTGTTGTTTTTACAAAGTTAGACCTAAAATCAGGCTATCACCAATCAGGATGAATGTGAGTGACATTCCCAAAACAGCTTTTAGAATCCATAAGGGTCATTATGAGTGGTTGGTAATTCCCTTTGGCCTTACCAATGCACCAGCCACCTTCCAGCCTTTGATGAACAATCTGTTTAGACCATTTTTAAGGAAATTTGTCCTGGTGTTTTATTATGATATTTTGGTATACATTAAAGATGAATTATCTCATGTTGCTCACTTGGAACAAGTACTGAGTCTTTTAGAGCAGCAATAATTATTTGCAAATGGGAAGAAATGTGAATTGGGGAGGAAGGAAGTGACTAATTTAGGCCATGTAATTTGAAAACATGGAGGTGGCTATTGACCAAAGCAAAGTAGCAGCCATGTTAGAGTGGCCACTGCCATAAAATCTGAAGGAGCTCAAGGGGTTCATAGGCCTTACAGGCTATTATAGGAAGTTTATCAATGAATACGCTCAGAGCCTCAGATTGCCCAACCCTTAACTGAGCAGCTCAAGAAGGATAACTATGGGTGGAGTACCAAAGCCACTGCTGCATTTAACACCCTCGAAACTGCTATGACTCAAGCTCCCATCTTGGCCATGCCAAATTACTCACAGCTCTTTGAGGTGGAAACTGATGCGTTAGGCTTTAGGCTTGGGGCAGTCCTTAGCTACTCAGGGATTCCTATTGCTTTCTTCAGTAAAATTTTAGATATTAGGGCCAAAGTCCATATATGAAAAGGAGTTGATGGCAATTGTGTTTGCTGTATTGAAATGGAGGCACTACCTCTTAGGGAGGAAGTTTGTGGTGAAGACTGATCAACAAAGTTTGAAGTTGTTAGGCTATGACTTTGAAATTTGCTACAGCATTGGGGCTTCTAGTAGAGTAGCAGATGCTCTATCCACATGACCCCATTCTTGCTGCAAATGGCCATTACTACACACTATGTGAATTGGGAGAAATTATTACAAGAGGTGACATCAGACCCTTCTTTTCATCACAGAAGAAGGCCATCCAGTTCCTGGGGGATATGCACTAGACCGGGAGTTACTTAAATATAAGGGTAGGATGGTGATCCCAAACACTTCTACCTTGTTCCTATTCTCTTGCAGGCTTATCATGATTTTCCAGTGGGAGGTCACTCAGGAGATTTCAAGACATACTAGAGAATTGCTCAAGAATGGTATTGCCCTGAGATGAGGAAGGCCATCTCACTCTATGTGCAAGCTTGTTCTACTTGCCAACAACAGAAGCATCTGACAATGCAACCAGCAGGTCTCCTACAACCTCTTCCCATTCCTACCAGAGTGTGGGAGGCAATCTCCATGGATATCATTGAGTGTCTTCCTAAGTCCAAGGGTTATGACTCTATCTTAGTAGTGGTGGACAGATTGACCAAGTATAGTCACTTCATAGGGTTAGCACATCCCTTTACTGCTTACACAGTGGCTATGGTGTTTATTAGAGAGGTGGTGAAATTACATGGATTCCCAGCTACTATAGTTACTATCTTCATGAGTCACTTTTGGAAGGAGTTGTTTAAGATGCAAGGCACTTCCTTACATAGAAGGAGTGCCTACCACCCTTAATCTGATGGCCAGACTGAGGTGGTCAATAAGACACTAGAAAGCTATCTAAGATGCTTCATACAGGGCAAGCAAGCCTCAACAGTGGGCTCAGCTTCCATGGGCTACCCATGCTTCCACTAATTTCACCCCTTTCAAGGCCTTATATGGCAGAGACCCACCTCTGTTACTCAGGTATGAGAAGGGTAGTAGTGCAGTAAGTGCCTTGGAAGAGTCATTAATGGAGAGGGATGCTACTTTGGATGATCTTAACGACCCGTTTGGTAAGAGGTCATAAATGGTGGGAATGGTAATGCATTATAGTGTAAATTTGTACTAAAAATCCAATGTCATTACCTATGGTAATGCTACTTCATCCAAAGTTATCCATTTTCTTCCTAAAATCTCATTACTATCCATTACCACTTGGGAAGGTGATACTGGGTGGTAATAAAAATTTATAAAGGGAAACCCATGTTTTGTGATAAAGTTTTATTCCCATGGTCATTGACATGAGAACTTACTTTACAAATTTACACTAAATTTCATTCCACTAACCAAACGGGCCATAAGAGTCACCTGAATAGAGCCTAGCAGAGATTGAAGTAACAAGAAGATAACCACAGGAGAGATCTTGAATTTCAGGTGGGGGATCAGGTTTATCTTAAACTACAACCCTACATGCAAACTTCCTTGGCTAAGAGACAGAATGAGAAGCTGGCACCCAAGTTTTATAACCCTTATTAGGTGATACAGAGGGTGGCCAAGGTTGCTTATAAGTTACAACTACCTCCTACTGCGAAGATTCACAATGTCTTCCATATCTCTCAACTCAAGCCATTGGGCCACACAACACTTCTTCACCTCTCCCACCCTAATTGGCTGGTATTCGTTAGAAACCACTCCCAGCTTTTATCCACTGAAGTGGTGATTAAGTGGAAAGACTTACTTGAGTTTGATGCAACATGGGAAGACTACACCTCCATTCTCACACTATTTCCTTCTTTCCACCTTAAGGACAAGGTGGCAGTGTAGGAGGGGGGTAATGCAAGACCACCAATCAAGTTCACATATACATGAAGGTATAAGAAGAGGGGAATAATAGTCAATAGCCTTAATGATGACTCATGAGAAGGGAGGAAAGGTGCTGACACGTCACTAAGAATTCAGTTATAGATATTTTCAGGAGAATTCCGTTAGAGAGAAGAATTATGTTGTAATGAGGGGGGACGTAATACTCATCTCTCTAGTAGCTTATAAATAAGGCTGAGAAATGTAATAGAGGGATCCAGAAAATTGAGTGAGAAAAGTAATTGGGAGAGCTCCAAATCCTCTCGAATGAGTGTGGGTTGTATTTGATTTTCTTCTCTAGTTATTCGATACAATAACTATCTGTTACTTATCCTTATTGTTCCATTAAAATACTTGAGTTCTTAGCATAATCCTAGTTCTCCCCAAAGAGGGGTCCCCTTTTAGTGTCACAAGGGTGTCTCCTAGTTTGAACTCCGTGGTTTGGGTGTGCCAATTGTTCGTCATGGCGCCCAGCTTATATAACAATTCAATTCCAAGGATGAGGTCAAGGTTCTGATGAGACCGGTGTGTCTGATGTGTAGATACTTCCTCAATAAGCTGACTTAGGCAATCTGCAATAGCCGTTTAACTAACTTCACCCCTTTGTACGGCTGCTTTCTCAATTTCCCTTACTACCCTTCTTATTTCTTCCGATGTTTCTGTTTGGCTTCTTATTTCTTACTTCTATGCATGTCTAAACAAATATATTCTTTTGTTCGTATATTCTATGTAGCAGATGGGCCCGAAGAGAAATGGGAAAAAAACAAATGTATTGCTCAAAGAAGAGGGCGACTCTTCTTCAAAAACCAAGCATAAATGTTATTTAAATGAGGATAAACAGAAAAGGCGTAATTTAACTGAGCTCGATATGAAAGCAATATTGGAGACGGCATATGAAGCTACAGAACAGGGTAATTTCAGCACCGTTCTGATAGAAGAGAATCAAAGCGTTGCTGTGAAGAAATGTACAAAGGCGCACCAGTTAGGATATAAGCTTCTTAAGGTAACTAACTAAATTTCATATTACATATTACTAAATTTATGATCATTTTATTAATGAATGTTCACAATTATCTGGATTTCAGAATGAGATTGAGTTCTTAGAGAGCATAAAACCACATAGAAACATCATAGGATTTCTGGGCGACTACGAGGACGAAGAGAGCTTGTATGTCTTCCTCGAGCTCTGCATGCAGACTTTAAAAAGTCGTATCAAGAGTAAGTGAAAGTGTTATTATTGATAACTAATAGCTGAAGATTCCTTTCCTTAATTAACAATTTTCTATGTGTAATACATAAATATAGGCGACGATCTTACCCTTGCTGACATTATTCTAGTGGCAAGGCATATTGCATGTGCGCTTGAGCATGTGCATAGCACAAGCACAGCACACTGTGATATCAAGTCGGACAACATCATGTGGGGCAAGGTATGTGTGCAGAAACTGTCATAGATTATAGTCAAGGAAGCGTATTATTAAATTATTTTAACTTATATGAATTTATCTTATCTTAACTTATAGCCAAAAAAATTTAAGTTATCCATTTAAAAGATAAACAGAGTTCCGCAAGAATTGTCTAGCTTATCGACTTATAAAAAAATCCTAAAAAGATACCAATATCTAAGCCATATTGAATAGAAGAAAGCATAACTAATGGGCTTTTTTCTTGAACAGGATGGACACGTCAAGCTCATCGACTTTGGAGGAGCACAAAAGATTGGAGACCTTGCTTACATTGGAACAAAAGAGTACCTTCTAGAACTCGAGGGTAATTATATAATTTATTTACTCTATTGCTTAATTTAGTGACAAACACCTCACATGAACAGTCTCTCTTTCTCAGTCAAGCTATTTTAAAATTTGAAGGATTTCTTTCTAAAGAGTATTAGATAACTCCACCCATGGACCCTTCGATATTCGTTCTTAAAAAATTGCAGATCCTCCTAGTTTTCCATAGTAACCTTTTACCAGATTCACCACGGCATGTCAACCAATGAGTTCCTTAATAGTCCAAGATACTTCAAAGGGGGGTGGAAAGTATAAGTTGGATCTATTGCATGCATCTAGCTGCAAATGAAGGTTGATATAGACTCTGAGCGGGGGTTGCTTTTGTAAGTTATCGTATCAATAAGACCAAAGAACATTAAGTTGCATCATATTGATAAAGGTTTGATGGATTTCATGAGGAAGTTTTGTCCTGGGACAGTTTGTTGTGTGATTGTGTTTGCATCCATCCTGCTTCATCTGGCTTCTGCATATATGTCATATCTGGAATTTTGATATACTTGGCATTTTCTGTTTTTGTATGTTTAATTAATAGCTCTTACATGTTTTTCAGGGGCATTATTATAGTTATTCATGGGCTTAACGAGCATGGGTATGTACTGCCAACCTTGTCAATTTCCTTCTTGATATGTTGTGATGAGAAGCTTAGAAGTGTTGCTTATTATATTTCTCAAAACAGCTTGACCTGTTACTTTGTTGTTTATTTGAAGTGGAAGATATACTCAATTTACAAAGCACTTAATCTCTCGGAACTTTGGGGTGTATGCTATGGATTGGATAGGTAATCTTTTATATTGATTTAGACTGGCTCACGTCTTTCACAACTCATATTTATTGAAGATAGATTGTGATGGGACTTTGGTACTATCTTGGTGGTCTGGTCCTCCGACTGTTTTGATTCCATCTGTCAAAGTGATTTTTTCCTTTCATTATTGCTTGCTAAACATGTCTTGCATGTGGCTAGAATGAGGGAATCTTAACACCAATGTAAAGTGGATTCTTCTTCTCAGAATCACACAGTATATGATTTTGTGTTTTACCAATAATAGACTTATTACAAGAATAATTTGTTATGTTTCCAGGAATCTCAAATGTATTTACTCTTGTGTAGGCCATGGTGGGAGTGATGGGTTGCATGGGTTCGCTCCCTCCCTTGATCATGTTGTAGCCGATACTGTAAGTTGAAACTCTGTCCATCTCATTCTTCTATTGGTAACAAAGGATCCTTTGTTAGTAAATGATACTGAGCTCCTTTCATTATAAATAGGCGGCTTTCTTGGAGAATGTCAAACTTGAGCATCCTGGGGTCCCTTGCTTCCTGTTTGGTCACTCTACTGGGGGCGCAGTAATTTTAAAGGTTAGTCATAATAGTTAATATTTGGAGGTTTTATCATTTCTTCTGGATAGAGATTTACTAATATACTTCCTCACAACTTATACTATGTTCTTGTCCATGCAACTTCTTTTCCACACATCAAAAGAATGGTTGAAGGAATTATATTGACCTCACCCGCCTTGCGTGTTAAGCCAGCACATCCTGTGGTTAAGGCAAGTGTGTGCATGGAAGCTTGAAAGTCTTAATTAGGATATTTTATGCCAATTTTATGACATATGATACTTTTATCCATGATCCGTGATATGATTGATTTAGCATACCAGGTCCAATGTATGCAGTGTCAACTTTGTCACCCATACCTTGGCATCCATGATTGTCTCGAATGGTTATGGGAGAAATTTGGTGTACATAAAACTGGCCAACTGGGTAGTAAACATGATTTTTCATCTTGTTGACGATTTGTTTAAACCTTTTGTCCAATTTACTAACTGAGTGTAGGAGAATATGGGGGGACAATTGGTGACCTTCTGTCCTAGTAGCGGAAATATCAATTTAACAACTTTGTCATCCATGTTCCTGAATTATAAAAGAAAATAATACTAGTAGGATAATCCTTCTCTCGTTAAACTTGTGTATTGTCTTTTAGCCATAAATTATGTAGGCTCTTTGTAGGCTGGGCCTATTTGCTAACTGAGGTAATAACCTCAAGTCCAGGCATACTATTAGATTGGAGTAGGAGATGAGGCTATTACATTGATAAAACCTAATCTCGCTGCCCTCCCCTCTTAAAAGAAAAAGAAAAAAAAGTTTCTAAATGAAAAGCAGAGATGCTTATGCTCTTGCTGCTGTCCATGCAGGTTGTAGCCCCTGTATTCTCATTGGTTGTACCTCCTATTTGAACCTGAGAGAGAAGAAATTACATGGGATATCATCAATTGGATGGAGAACAGGCTAGCTACATCCCTCAATATTAGGAAAGTAGTTGACTGATTCTAGCACCATTCAAACTCAATCTGTGTGATTAGGTGTTCTCTCTTCATTTTATTTTATTTTGAAAAAAAAGGTCAGTGATTAAAATGAAAATCACTGTGACGTGTTTATAGTAGGAAAAATTCACAAGAATAATCCAAACTATTGAGTGTCTTCTCAAATTAATCCCAACTACGTGTTATTCTAGTATAATCCATACTTTGGAGGTGGTCTTCCCATTTTGCTCCGTTAACCTTTTGTAACTTGTTGCAGCAGGTAACCTTTCTCTCACTACCACCAACCATCTCTTCCACTTGGTGTCCACCGTCCAAATCCATCACCACCCCTCCCCTCCCCAAATACACCACCACGACACCACCCCTTCCCCTCCCAAAATACGGGACCACCCCACCCCCTCCTCCCTAAATACACCACCACGGCACCACCCCTTCCCCTCCGGAAATACACGACCACCCCTCCCCTCCCCAAATACACCACCACGGCACCACCCCTTCCCCTCCCGAAATACCACGACCACCCCACCCCCTCCCTCCCCTCCTCTCCCCTCCCCTCCCCAAATACACCACCACGACACCACCCCCTCCCCTCCCGAAATACCACGACCACCCCCCCCCTCTCAAAATCCACCACCACCCCCTCATCATCAATCATCTCTTTACCTTTGTAATTCAACAACAACAATAGCACGACAAGAAGAAAGCAGTCTTTGCCCTGAACGAGGAGGGGGCTCGGTGGTGGTTCGCCGGTGCCGGTGCTTGCGGTGCCGAGGTGCGTGATGGTGATGGGAGCCGAGCGGAGTCGCGGGTGGGGGGTGGGTGGGTTTGCGGATGAGCGAGGCGTGGCGGGGTGCGGGATTGCGGGGGGTGGAGAACGCGTGGCCCTGGGGGTGGGTGGGTTTGCGAGATGGGTTGGGCGTGTGGGTGTGGCTAGATGAAGGGGGGTGGTCGGGTGGTGGGTAAGAGAAGCGAGAGAAAGAAAGGGTGAAATGAAAAGAAAAAAAAAATTGTTTTTTTAACCTGTTTAACAGGTAGTTGGTCATATGGGATCATTTTGGGAATGGGTACCATGAAGTTGGTATTATACCAGAATAACACGTAGTTGGGATTAATTTGAGAAGACACTCAATAGTTTGGATTATTCCTGTGAATTTTTCCTTTATAGTATTCTCTCCGCCTGGCATTATTTGTCACATTCATAGCGTAATTTGGGCAATTAATGTGACAACTAAATTTGGACGGGGAGTAATATGTCTTAGCAAAGGTGTGGAAATTGTAAATTATATAGGATATGTTCAGGTCCTTGCAAGAGGCATATATAATGTCTTTTTGGTAGGTTGATGCGCCTGATTACAGTTGCAAACTGTTATGTTGCAACGTAAGCGAATAAACAAACAATAAAACGAGAAAAACGAATAAAGAACACGCAAGATTTAACGAGGTTCACTATCAATTTGATAGCTACGTCCTCAGGGCAGGGATAAACTCTTTCACTATGATCAAGCAGAACCACGAATACAATAGGCAAGAGAATCACTTGAATACTCTCTTCAATGAATCTCTTTAAGCTCTCTCTCTTAGAACTTCTTTATAGTTTCTCTCTCTTGTGTTTTGATGATGAATAATTAGAATTAACCCACAAAATAAAGTATTTATATGTAGGCTAATAATACATGAGAATAGGAGGCTAAGGAAACATAAAACTAGGGCATTTAATCCCCTCGTGCTGCTGTGCGCGCTGCTACCTTCGAAGAGGCCCGACATTTGCCGCGACCCGCGGCTCGACAACCTTCACTGCTGTTGCGTGACTGATATTGTCACGCCCAGCGGATCGATAGCCATGCATAGCGGCTTGCGAAGCTACGCGACTGATTTTCTCGCGGCCCGCGGCCCTGCTGCCGCTCCCAGCTGCTTGGGGCGATCTTCTTCGATTGACGATCTCCTTCGTCGATTGCAACACAACCCAACACTCCTATTGCTCAAGATCAAGTCACCATTCTCACAAATCCCCACCTTGACTTGCATCTTCTACAAGTACTCCACCTTGAAAGAATAACCATGATACCTCTCAACAATACACGAGATATCGATCCCTCTCAAGTGTCACACCTTTAACCCGATGCCGGGTTTTGCTCTCTTTATCCCGGGGTCGGGATTCATATGTGACTATCAACTTTCAACAAGTCCAAGCAATGTTTGAACTTGCGAACCGGAACTGGCTTGGTGAACATATCAGCTGGGTTATCAGCATTCCCAACTTTCTTCACCACTATCCTCTTCTCACTCCTCAGAAAATGATACCGCACATCAATGTGCTTAGTTCTATCATGATGCACCTGATCCTTAGCGAGACAAATAGCACTCAAGCTATCACAATACACAGTCGCACGATCATGATGTTGACCCAAATCACTGACCAAACCACGTAACCATATACCCTCCTTTGCCGCAGCAGTTAGAGCCATGTACTCAGCCTCCGTAGTAGACAAAGTCACTGAAGACTGCAACGTAGCCTTCCAACTAATCATGGACCCTCCTAGAGTGTATACATACCCAGTCATTGACCTTCTAGTGTCTATATCAGCAGCATAATCTGAATCAGAATATTCGATCACCAAACACTCAGCATCATTCCCATATATGAGACCCACATCTACCGTTCCCTTCAAATAGCGGAAAATCCGCTTCACAGCTTGCCAGTGTTCCTTTCCAGGTTGAGTCATAAACCTACTAACAACACTAACATCATGAGCTATATCTGGCCTAGTGCACACCATAGCATACATCAAACTACCAACAGCATTAGCATAAGGAACCTTAGACATGTACTCCTTCTCCTCATCAGATTGAGGAGAAAGAACAACAGAAAGACGAGCATTAGTAGCAGCAGGAGTATCAATAGATTTCGCAGTACTCATACCAAACCTGTCGAGTACCTTCAAGATGTAACTTTTCTGAGATAGGAAAAGTTTCTTCCGAGCACGATCCCTATAAATCTCCATGCCTAGAATCTTCCTTGCTGCTCCCAAGTCTTTCATGTCAAACTCAGAACTCATAAGCTTTTTCAATTTCACTACGTACTTCTTCTTCGCTACAATAAGCATGTCATCAACATATAATAATAAATAAATGTAAGAACCGTCCTCCACCTTGCTATGATAAACACAACAATCATAAGGACTCCTGTCAAATCCATGCTCAACCATGAAGCTGTCAAACCTCTTATACCACTGCCTAGGTGACTGCTTAAGTCCATACAAGGACTTCTTCAGTCTGCAAGCAAAGTTCTCCTTCCCTGGAACAACGAATCCCTCTGGTTGACTCATCAGAATATCCTCCTCCCATTCTCCATGTAGGAAAGTTGTTTTCACATCTAACTGCTCAAGTTCCAGATCAAAATGTGTTACTATTACTAATAACAATCTAATAGAAGTATGACGTACCACAGGTGAGAAAATCTCATTGTAGTCTACCCCTAGCTTCTCGTTGACTGAACCCTTTAGCAACTAGTCTGGCTTTGTATCTGACACTGTCACCCTCTAAAATTCCTTCTTTCCTCTTGAACACCCACTTGCAACCTACCACCTTACGACCATGTGGCACCTTCACGAGTTCCCATGTCTGATTCTTGTGAAGAGACTCCATCTCCTCACTCATAACAACTAACCACTTGGATGATTCGTTACTAGAAACTGCTTCCTTGTAGGACATTGGTTCAGGTGACTCTATATCATCGGCTACATGTAATGCATAACTAATCATCTCCTCTACACAGCAGTTTCGGCCAGGAACTTTCCGGCCTTCTATCTGTTCAATCAGTCTATGTGTCTTCTTCCTAGGTCGTTTCCGACCTTCATCAGCAGTTTCCTCATGATCAGACTCAAGTTCAGTTGTTTCATCAGCAACAACTCCATCTATTTAACTAGTCTCCACAGTAGGAGAATCAACTGGAGCCTCATTCTCCACTTGAATTCGAACCTGTGTCTCAGGAGTAGGAACTGCCGCAATTACTTGCTCAATTCCTTCAGTAGTGCTATCATCAGTATCATCTGTAGGTTTGTTAGCAGATACAAACATAGTATTCTCATCAAAAGTAACATCTCTACTAAGTATGACACGCCCTTCTAATGGGGACCAAATCCAGTAACCCTTAACACCATCTCCATATCCCAGAAAACAACCCTTCTTGGCCCTTGGTTCAAGTTTACCTTCACTAACATGATAATAAACAATACAACCAAAGACACGCAAACTAGAATAATCAGCACCTCTCCCAGACCATACATCATAAGGTACCTTGTAGTCAATACCTGTATGTGGACCACGGTTTATCAAGTAGCATGCCGTTTTCACGGCTTCACTCTAGTACTTTCTAGTCAACCCTGCATTAGAGAGCATGCATCGAACTCTCTCTAGCAAGGTTTGATTCAACCGCTCTGCAACATCATTCTGCTGTGGTGTTTTCCTAATAGTGCGATGTCTCACAATCCCTTCTTTCCTGCAAAACTCATTGAATTCATCATTAACAAATTCAAGACCATTATCCGTACGTAGCATTTTAATCTTCTTGCCTGTCTGATTTTCCACTAAGACTTTCCATTGCACAAAAGTTTTAAAAGCCTCTCCTTTGTGCTTTAAACAATAAAGCCAACTGTACTTGGAGAAATCATCAATAAAAGTTACAAAGAAACTGAATCCTCCTATACCTTCTACCCAAGCAGGCCCCCAGCAATCTGAGTGAATATAATCCAGCGTAGCCTTAGTTATGTGAAGCCCCTTGCTAAACTTAGCCTTGTGTTGCTTACCCAACACACAATGTTCACAAAACTCAAGGTTCTTCACCTTATGACCATCAAGAAGATTCATCTTGGATAATATCTGCATCCCACGCTCACCCATATGACCAAGTCGTCTGTGCCACAACTTAGTCACCTCCTCAGGACTCGCAGATAGAGATGGAAATGGATCGGGTTCGGGGCGGGTGTACCATCACCCGCCTCCATCCACCCCACCCGATCCATCCATCACCCGGTCAAACATCCACCCGAATCCATCCACCCATCACCCACGGGTGAAACGGGTGGATCGGGTGATAATCGGATGAACTATGTTAAAATTAAAATAATAAAAAAAATATCAATAACATCAAATAATTAAATCCAAATCCAAACTTCAATTAATTAAAATACACCGACACAAAGTTCAACATTCAACAACATCAAATAATTAATGAGTCAAAAAAAGTTTAGCCAACATATGGCAATATCTTAATTCATTATAAAAGTAAGAAATAAAATCAGTAGCAACACAACAACACAGCAGCACAGTAGCACAACAGCACAGCATCACAGCAGCACAGCAGCACTAGCGAACAAGGCCCTCCACTACGAGTCTACAACTTGCATAATCATCATATATTTTCATCTTCATCTCCCTACCAATGATTAAAAAACAAATGATTAAGATAAGAATAATATTTAGAAAAGTAATAAGTTAGGAAGTAGGAACTTAGTATGTAAAATCATTACCAAGTCTATATCAACAACTTCACTCCCTCCACTACCACTTGCGTCATCATCCACTGTATCAAAATCATCCAATATTGTAGAACATGCTTGAGCATTGTCCAAAGAAGTATCTAAACAAATACATAAGATTTTGCATTAATTTCACCTATGTTAAAGTAACAAATACATCAAACATTAAAAGAATAAAATGTTACCTGAGTACTCTCCAAGTATCCAATTTTGCATGCACATTAAAGCTTCCACTGTATTAGCTGCAAGTCGGGAACGATGAGGGCTAATAACTCTTCCTCCCATACTAAATGTGCTCTTCGATGCGACAGTAGATGCTGGAATTGCTAGTAAGTCTTTGGCAATCTTTTATAATGTTGGATATTTTAGCTCTATATTCCAGTACCTCAAGATTTCAAATCCACCACTTTCCGGCAAGGCATCTTCCTCTAAATAATGGTCCAATTCTGACTTCACATTAACCTTCCTCTTCTTTGTTTTCTTCATTTTACTCCACTTATCATCTCCCTCATCTCCACCAACGTCCATACCATCAAATGCAGATTGATTTTCAATACCATCAACCCAAGAATAAGTGTCATTTGCATACACTTTATCTTGATACTCATATAAGAGGTCATACAAAGAGTTTTTCACCCTCTGAATTTCAAAGTCAGCCTCGTCCCCATAAATCTCATTGAAATAAAATTCAACACATTCCAACTTATTTCTAGGATCTAAAATGGTAGCAATAGCTAAAAGTTCATTAATATTACTCCAATACTTATCAAATTTATCAACCATTTTTTGTGTCATATCCTTAATAATTTGTACGTCACTTGCCAACCATGATGTCAATGCAAGTTTTATTTCACAAATTTGACGAAAAAACAAGTTGGAAGTTGGATACTTTCTCCCCGAAAACAACTCAGTCACTTTGTGAAATCTTTTCAGTTTTCCGCAAACAAGTGAAATAAATTCCCAATCTTGATTGGTGGGGAGTGTGAATTTCAACCAAGGAGTTTGACGCTTAATACTTGCAAACACATCTTTGTAAGGTAAAACAGATTGCAACATCAAATAGGTTGAGTTCCATCTAGTTTTACAATCAAGTATTAGTTGTCTACCTTCCTCACCTTTCATAGATTTCACTTTGTTTGCAAAAATCTCTCTTCTTTTAGGGGTTCCTGACCAAAAAGCAACACAATCTCGAACTCTTTCAATCCCTTCACCAATGACATCTAATCCATCTTGCACAATCAGATTCAAGATATGTGCACTACATCTCATATGCACAAATCTACCATTCAAAATCAGAGAATCTTCACTAAGCCTTAGTTTTAAAACATCCATCATAGCATCATTTGTAGTACAGTTATCAACTACCACAGATGAAATCTTTTCAGCTATATTATAAACATTCAATGTATCCAGGAGAACTTGCGCAAGTGAGTCTTTTGTGTGTGGACAAGGTACATAAGCAAACCTATTTCATTTAAAAAATGGCACAACAGTAAGAAAAATGGAAAGACAGCAGCACACAAAAAAATACCACTCAGACCAGTAGCATCAAAAGAGAAACAGCGGCATTAATATTGCTATACAGCAGCATTAAAACAGAAAAATATGAGCATTAAAAGTTCAAAACAAAAAAATAGTATTATTATAACAGAAAAACAACAACTGCAGCTCTAAAACAGCAACAATAGCAGCATTAAAATAGCAAAACATCAGCATTAAAACAGAAAAATAGCAGCATTAAAAGTTTAAAACAGAAAAACAGCAACAGAAGCTCTAAAACAGCAACAATAGCAGCAAGACATGAGTTAAGGACAGCAAGGAATGAAGTAGCAAGTATACCTCAGAGTTTTGTTACGTAAAACCCAATAGTGATCTATATAATGTGCGGTAACAGCCATGTACCCCTTTTTCTGATTTGAAGCAGTCCACATGTCCGTTGTTATTGCAATTTTAGATTCCGCATTTTCCAAAAGCTTTTTTAACCCTCCCTTCTCACTTGCAAACATCTTCATTATATCAGATCTCAAGGTAGGACGTGATATGATCTTGAACCTTGGATTCAAGCTACTTACAATTCTTCTAAAACCAACATGATCCACAATAGCCAACGGGTACTCATGCATGATGACCATATTAGCCAACTCCTTCCTAGACACTTCTTGGTTAAAATTAGTTGCACCAACATAACATGTTCCATTAGATTTCGGCTAACATTCAACAGCTTTTGGCGGATATCAACCTTCAAGTTCTTTTTAGAGCATCTTCGAGTCAAGTGATCCTTAAGGTGGGAAGTCCCGTTAGTGGTGTTGGCCGACAATATCTTGTCACAATGAATACATCGTGCCTTTGTTTCTCCATCCACATCAAATTGATTAAAATGATCCCACACAGGAGATGTGCGTTTTATACTTTTACGAGACCCCGAAATGCGCTGACTTGGGTCACTTTCAGTGTCTTCACCAATCTGAGATGGTATTTTCAGTTCAGAAGCCTTTCTCTTTTATGAAGTTGGGTGCAAGGGTGGTTGACATTTCGAGGGAGGAGGTGGTGGAGCTTGCATATTTGGCGTGGGGGAAGGAGAAACAGTAGAAGGTGTTGAAGGAGGACATGATGAATCATATCCAGATTCATTACCATCATTTCCCATTTATATCTACATCACAATTCACATAACAACCCAATTAAAATCAAGCAAAACCCTAAGTCCTAATCAAATTATATAGACAAATCAATAAGCTAGTAAACCACGAATTTGTACAGAATAACAGGAGGTAGTAGCAAGCCATAATAAAAGTTTGAGAACTACCAATTTGAAAACGCACATTTTGCGGGAAGAAGCAATTAGAGGGAAGACAACCAATCAATCCAATAGAAGAAAACGCACATTTTGAGAACAACCATTTTGAAAACCTTAAGAAAATGCATATCAGAACTTCTATCATCCGGCATACTTCATTTTTTCATTCAGAAGAAAACGCATATCAGAAGAACTATCATTTTGATAATTGTGCGTGCGTTTTAGAAGACCCAAACACAACTATAATAATAATTAAAATTTGAATTAAAAAAATAATTGAATTTGAGTTTATAATCTTACTTGAGTTTGAGAAGAAAACTCCGGTAAAGCAGCGGCAGCGGGCAGGCGGCAGCCCGGCACTGTGGTAATGAAAGTAGGAGAGAAGAGTGAGATGAGAGTGAGATGAGAGAGTTGAGAGTTGAGACTCTTGAGAGGAAGGCAGGAAGCTGCGCCTGCTAGCAGTGCTAGGGTTAAAGTTTAAACGCTTAAACTTGCTCAGTTTGGGGCCTTTGGGCCTTTGGACAGTGGACTAAATGACTAATGAACTTGTAAAAATGAAAAAGCCAAAAATAAAAAATAAAAAAAAAATTTACTTTAAACGGGTGACGGGTCGGGTGGTAAACGGGTGATGGGTCGAGTGATGGATGAAAAAATATCACCCAAACCCAACCCGCATCCGTCACTCGGTTATCCGTCACCCGGATATCATCCGTTTAAACCGGGTTTTGCACCCACTTAATAAACTGAGTGGAGCGGGTGGTCGGGTGATCCACTGGATATTTCCATCTCTACTCGCAGATGCAACATTTGCAGAACCAGTCATAATAGTACCCTGCACAACATATAAAGTACCCACTTTGGTGCCCTTAAGCACCAACTTCGAACCTTTCCACACACATAGTTCCCCATTCGAGCCAAAAAAATTAAGCCCTCCTTTATCTAAGATACCCAGAGAAATCAAATTTTTCCTTAACTGTGGAATATGCCTAACATTCATCAACGTACGAACCTCACCCTCAGTGGTCCTTATCTTAATGGAACCTCTCCCTACAACCTTACAAGCAGCATCGTTACCCATGATAATATTACCACCATCACAAGACTCATAAGAAGTAAACCAATCACGATGAGGACACATATGGTAAGAGCACCCCGAATCTAGAACCCAATGGTTAGACGAACTAGACACATCAACAGCAACTAGTGCTAAGTCCTCCTCGGAGTCATATTTTGTACCTTGTTGAGCAATGTTAGCATTGGAAGCTTTAGGATTCTTAGGACATTGATGCTTCCAATGGCCAGATTCTTTACAGATGTGACAGACATTCCTAGGATTGGCCCCTTTACCCTTAGAATTTTTCTTCTTCTTAGGACCCTTCCCCTTAGCCGAGTTTACCACTAACCCAGCCCCCGAATCTCCACCTCTCTCTGTCGTTGCCGCCTTCTGGCGTAACTCCCTAGTAAATAGTGCTGACTTCACTTCTTCTAGGGTCACAGTCCCTCTCCCAACAGTAAATGATTCAACAAAGTTTTCATATGTATTTGGAAGTGAAACAAGCAAAATCAAAGCAGCATCTTCATCCTCAATCTTAACATCTATATTACGCAGATCAAGTAAAATAGTATTAAGTTTATCTAGATGATCTCTTAGAGACGTACCTCCTTGCATACGCAAGGCAAACAAGCGTTGCTTCAAAAGCAACTTGTTGGTGAGTGACTTTGTCATATAGAGACTCTCCAACTTCGCCCACGGACACGCCAGCGATCATTTCGTCTGCAACTTCCGTGATCACATCGTCTGCCAAACATAGCAAAATCGTGGAGTGAGCCTTCTCCTCCATCGCCTCCAATTCGGCCTCACTAGGGCCGTCTGCAGCTTTGTTTTTGTCATCCTTTTTGACAAGAGGTTTCCAGATGCCTTGTTGCTTTAATAAAGCACGCATCTTTATCTGCCATAGCCCGAAATTGTTCCTCCCCGTAAACTTGTCAATCTTCGAGTTCATCGTATTCATCTTCCCGGATCCCTTACACTGATTTTGATCTCAAGCTCTGGTACCAAGTTTGTTGCAACGAAAGCGAATAAACAAACAATAAAACGAGAAAAACGAATAAAGAACACGCAAGATTTAACGAGGTTCACTATCAATTTGATAGCTACGTCCTCAGGGCAGGGATAAACTCTTTCACTATGATCAAGCAGAACCACGAATACAATAGGCAAGAGAATCACTTGAATACTCTCTTCAATGAATCTCTCAAAGCTCTCTCTTAGAACTTCTCTATTGTTTCTCTCTCTTGTGTTTTGATGATGAATAATTAGAATTAACCCACAAAATAAAGTATTTATATGTAGGCTAATAATACATGAGAATAGGAGGCTAAGGAAACATAAATTAGGGCATTTAATCCCCTCGTGCTGCTATGCGCGCTGCTACCTTCGAAGAGGCCCGACATTTGCCGCGACCAGCGACAATAGCCGCGACCCGCGGTTCGACAACCTTCGCTGCTGCTGCGTGACTGATATTATTGCCGCGCCCAGCGGATCGATAGCCGCGCCCAGCAGCTTGCGAACCTACGCGACTGATTTGCTCGCGGCCCTGCTGTCGCGCCCAGCGGCTTGGGGCGATCTCCTTCGATTGACGATCTCCTTCGTCGATTGCAACACAACCCAACGCTCCTATTGCTCAAGATCAAGTCACCATTCTCACATGTTATTTGGCTAAAACTTTTGCTAGTGATTTGAATTTGTCATTCTAGTAATTTTGCAATACCCCTTTGACCCACCTATATCGCACTGATAGCGGGACTTTTGCAAAGGTCTAGATGTACACATCCTTACTCTGAGTATGTTGAGAGGTTGGTTTATACTTCGTCAACTACTCAAAGTAAATTGTTAATATATATACTTATTAAAATATATTTTTGATTTAGAAGTATTTGTTTGGAGTTTTCACTTTTAAAGATTAATATTGATGATCATGTAATAGCTGCAATGTTATGAAAACCAGATTCTTAAATTAGCAGGAAGCTAAAATATGGGTATCATAGACTCATAGTAACCGAAATTGTTTATTCCTAGCTAAGCTAGTGAGTGAATAACTGGCTTGTGTATAATACATATTGCTTGCTAACAAATTTGATCCAAAAAGTTGATCCCTTATTCAGCTAATAAGAGTAGATGGGCATCGCATTGAACTAAATTGCACGAGCACCGTCCAAATCTTTGATTAATTTTTTCCTTTCGTTTTCTCTTTCTTCTTAAAATGAGAATCAACTTCTTTAATTGATCTTTTTTTGTTTGCATTTAAATTGAGAAAATGACTATTATACAAGTGCCTTTTAGAAAAAGTATGTCTTAGATAAGACTATCTTATCATACAATATAGCTTTTTCTTAAGGATATATACAGGTAGCCACCCTTTGAATATTAATATTACGGAAAGAATCACCTTTTGATAAAATGTTGAAGTCACTTTTTCAACATAAGTCTAAAAAAAATAAGATTATCGAATTGCATTGTATGTTATGATAACTAGTGAGAGTTCTTTTCCAACATAAGTCTACAAGATTAAGACTATCTAATTACATCGTATAACCTGACTCCTTATGACTAGTAAAAATTGTAAGACCAATCACGTAATAACTTTTTATCTACCCATTTGTTTATTAGTCATTGTATATGACTTTGCGATCATTCACAATACATTTATATGCATCAATTTTCAACTTCTATATATATGATCACTCTTTGTGAGTGTGGGTATATAATACTTCTATTGCGTAAAAAATTGGTGATATGATTTTAAAATTTTGAGAAGATAAGAACATGAATAAGACTTCGAGTAAGAAGAGGCAGATTCTTTTTTATTAAAATCGCAAGAACAGGCAGATTCTTTTTTATTAAAATCGCAAGAAGAGGCCATAAAAAATTGAAAATTGAAAGAATCTGAAGAGAATAGAAACCTGCGGACTGTGGTGAAGCATTTATCTTTACGTCTTTAGATTATAGACAGAAATTGTTTATGGATTATGTAAAGCGTTCATTGCTGATTTAATTAATTATCCACCAGATGAGACCACCACGTTTCATTTTAGGACTAGTTTTAATAGAGGATACAAGTTTGTCTATTTCGATAATCATAAATCACAAAAGACAGAATAAACTTTTTGCGGCATTTTGTATTAAATTACACCGACCGTAGTATATCTCTATTATATAAGCCAAGGGGGAGCAATGGTGTCCCCCCTTGGAATTTACTTAATTACCCCTCCACAACATAGATTTAGATTCCAAATTTCCACACAAACCTTCTAACACTTAATCAAAACCAATTCAACACATAAACTTGCAAAAAAAAATTAATCAAATTTCTATTAAACCCAATCAACTCATATAAAAGCTCAATCACATAAACTTGTCAATAAAAAAGATTCAATAAAAAAGATTCATAATCAATAACTTACCAAACATTAATACCACAGACAATAACAAAAAAAATACACGGCATTCTCATTACATAGAGAACTCAAATTCAAACTCAAAATAATTTTCATAACACAAACACAATTACAAACACAAACTCCAAACCAAAAAAAAAATCAGTTCTCTTCATAGATTGGAGCTTCACAACATTCTCAAATACGGCATTCTCAAATTTGCGGATACTTTACTGTTAATCAGATACGCAGTTCGTTATTGAAAATAAAAGTATGTGTAATGTTCTATGTTCAGTAAATCTTAAGAATTAATAAATATATATATATATATATATATATATATATATATATATATATATATATATATATATATATATATAAATTCATTTTCATAAAATTAATATTAAAAATCACTCACAATGTTTGTTAGTTTTTTCATATTAGCGAATTAATATATCTAGATTCATCTAACTATTAGTCTTTCACATTTTAAGAGTAATCATAACTATAGTGCCGGTGGAATATATAATAACAAGTTTTGAAATTAACGCACGCATCGCGTACATATAAGACTAGTAGATATAGTATTGCAAGCAATGTGTAGTTTTTGTTAAATCACTTTGATGAGTTAATCTCTAAGGAGTACTCTATTAGATATAATGCGGCAATGTCTTCGGGTTATGTTCTCCCTTATCTTCTTTTAGCCAGCAAGGGAGTTTGGAACTCGGAAAGTTTACCTCGCGAATCTGATTTGATTTGAGTTTTGAAATTGACTTGAACTAAATTTAACCCGATTCAGCCAGATATGAAATAGACTTTATTAGAGTTTTTAAAATAATATCGAACCAAACATTATTATTTAACTTATATTATTCACGCAAATAGGAACACGCACTCAAGTTCATGTAGAGGATCGTGCATTCTCTACTAAATGACGTAGTTTTAATTTTTTAAGAGTATGTGTTGTACTTATTGATATATACCTATGTTTACATATAGATATGCTTATTTTGACATAAATATTACGTTAGTGATAAGTTGTAGATTTTATGTAAATCTTTGTTATAAGGGTTAACTAGTATTTGGGCCCGGGCTTTGCCCCGGGTGGTACTTTTTTCAAATTTGATATGCATTTTTTCCATTTGCATTAAAATGTAATAAAGAAAACCCAACATTTAAAAGGTACAAATATAATAATGTTGACATTTAAAGCATGATCAAAAGTTGGTTGAGATGGTAATTGTGCTATATATAATAGCAAGATGTCACGGGTTCAAATCTTGTTGCAAGCCAATTTACTTTTGTTTGTTGACATAACGTATGTACACATTGGAAAATTCTAATGGGGTAAGAGAGGTGCCACGTGGCGTGCATACGTTGTTTAACACGCCTTTTAATATATTAGTATAGATGGCTACTTGTCTTCAAGTACATGAGTTAGTGAATCACCCAAATTTCTTATGGCCACATGAGATTTTTTTTTATCCAATAATAGTGGTGATTAGTAATGGTCGATAAGCACTTTCGGCTCATCTTCTTTTAATCTTATTAGAAAAGGTTTTTTTATACAAGTCTTACTAGAAAAGTTGTGTCACGAGCTCACATGATATACCTAAGTTTATTTTTTGCTCAAATGGAGCTCTCCCATTATTATAATTATTAATTACTCATTTAAATCACTTCAAATGACCAAAAAGTAACATATAATAAAAAAAATTATATGCCGGTCTATATCGTCAAAAGACATAAAAAAAATTATTTACCTTATACTATTACAACAATAAATAAAAATTCATCCAAAAATAGTTTCTTTCATATCGGCCCATCAAAAATAATTGAAGCAAAGAGATTGTATTAGCTGAGAGAAATCTTTTTTTTTTCAAGAAGTAGGTCCAAAAAAATGTTAGCTTACGATGGTCCGCAAAAGATCGATTAACGTGCTTAGTGCTTACAGAGGTTATATATGTAGGGATTAGATATTGATTTGATGGACAGATGGAGCATATTTAAGCTTTGTGGGGATTTAATGGAACCTCTTTTTTTATCCCTTCCACTATATTCCCTTTCTTTTTAAATACTGGTTTGCTGTTTTTGAGACTTGAGACTTGAGAGCATCTCTTCCACTTAAGCTAGTGAGTAACTTCTTAAAATGTGAAAAGCATGTTCCATTCATAATAAGAATTCATGAAATATACCCAAGACCTAAGGTCGAATCATAGAAATGTTGGGATTGGTAATTGTTGAACCATATTGTCTAAGGGAGGATCTTAGTTGGGGATAGTAGAGGTCTGGCCCACGGTAAACTTTTTTCGCATATAGATATTAAATGGGAAATGCTAACGGGTGCCCCGGGGACGCTGGATAAGGAACCTGTATTTATATATTACTCTCCCAAAGTGATTTTTGTATTAAATAAATTTTGTGCTAAAATAAGCAAAGTTTCTTATCCAGTGTTCTTTGTGCACCGGTTAGCAGGATCACATATGTATATATAATCTTGTAGCATAATAGTAAAAGATTCAATTTTCAATGTAGAGGCCGGAAATTCGAAGTATGGCCCTATTAGTTTCTTGGCTCAAGATCCACCACATAGTCCATATGCATATGTATATCATTGTCACTAGCGTATCATGGACCAAAAAATTAGGGGTGTCAAATTTTGAAACCGCAACCTCTAGTTTGAAATTTTATACAATATGTTTTAAAGTCAGAAAAATTAGGGGTCCAACCATATTGTTGGGGCATTGATGGAGTTGAGCAAACATCAAGTGTCAAGCCACCTTGAATCATCGCAGCGGCAAGCGAGGAAAGTGTGAAGACCAAGGGAGCCCAACACCCACAGCAGCCCGGGCGGGCCATCGGTGGGCTAGGGCTGGCCAGTGAGCCCGGGCGGGCTATGCTTGGCTCGGGCGGGCACTGCGTTGCTGTTGGGTTCTGCCTCGAAGGCAGAATGTATCCTTCTTCCTGCGCCCGGGCGGGCGGGCGGTCTGCCCCGGGCGGGATCTATCAGTTCGGGCGGCGGTTTTTGGTGAAGCTCGAGGCATGAAGTTGAGTTTTTTTGTTCCCTGGGCGGGGGTACTTGGGCCCGGGTGGGTGGAATGGCTCGGGCAGACGATTTCTCGTGCTCGTCCGGGCATCCCAGATCTGTCGCGTTTTTTATCGGGTTTGAGATTTAATCTCGACCCTTGGATTGTATTAAGCCCCTTAAAGTATATAAACCCCCCTCTTTTATGTTTTAGGTTATCATCCACACAAAGAGAGATCAATCTAGGGTTTAGTGAAAGAGGAGAGAGAAAATAGCATTAAACTCATCCATTAATGCTTGTATTGTTCATCCATTGTTGTCATTAATCAAAGGTGCTTGCTTGGTGGATTTTTTCTCCCGGTGCTCGGGTTTTCTCACGTTATTCGGTGTGTTTTTCATGCTTTCCTATTTGTGCTCAGTTTCATCACTTTTCATTAGTTGTTGATTAGTCTTACTTACAAGTAATTAGTATTTTGCTTAGTCTAATTCTCAACAAATGGTATCAGAACCAAGGTTAATTTTGGTGTAGTTGATTTAGATTTGTGTGCAAAACTAGTTATTTGTTTATTGGAGTTCAAAGTTTTTTTGCTTTGTGGATATAAAGTTGTGATTTTTGAATTTGAGTTGTTGTTCAACAATGGAGGATGGAAAGGTGAGACTTGAGAGGTTCGATGGGAAAGATTTTAGCTTTTGGAAGATGCAAATAGAGGACTATTTGTACCAAAAGAATCTCTTCCTACCACTTGAAGGTAAAAGGCCAAGTGGTATGAAGGAAGATGAATGGAAAGTGTTAGATCGACAAGCTCTTCGTGTGGTGAGATTGACATTAGCCCGGAGTGTGGCTTTCAATGTCAAGGATGAGAAAACAACGGCGGGTTTGATGGAAACTTTGTCAAGTATGTATGAGAAACCGTCGGCTATCAACAAAGTATACTTGATGCGTCGTTTGTTTGATATGGAGGTGGTTGATGGTAGTTCGGCCGCCGAACACATCAATGAGATTAATTCGATTCTGGGTCAATTATCTTCGGTTGATATTAAATTTGAGGATGAAGTGAAGGCATTGATTTTGTTGTCATATTTGCCCTTGTCATGGAAAACTATGGTGACCGCCATTAGCAACTCCTCCGGCAAAGAGAAGTTGAAGTATGATGATGTGAGGGACTTGATTTTGAGTGAGAGCATTCGAAGGAGAGAGTCCGGTGAATCATTGGGTGGTGCTTATAGAAGTGAAAGTAGGGGGAGAAGAAATCAACAAAGAGGAAATGCAAGTCATGGAAGATTGAAGTCAAGAGGGCATGGGAAATCGAATGGGGGAGCTCATGTGGTGTGTTGGGGGTGTGGTGATGAAGGGCACATGAAAAGATATTGTCCAAAGAGAGGGAATGGGAAAGGGAAGAAGAAGGTTCAAGATAGTGATGAAGAGGAAGATGCATCAACAAACTTGATTTCGGAGTACATTTTCGATGCTTTGGTGGTAAGCATGGGTGATCCAAAAGAGTTGGTTGGATGCTCGGGATCATGGGTCTTGGATTCGGGTTCTTCTCATCATTCCTCACCATGCAAGGAGTTGTTTCGGAATTTCAAATCCGAAAAGCTTGGAAAATTCTATCTTACGGATGGCAAGGTAGTGGAAGTCACGGGGAAGGGTGATGTGAGTGTGAAACTCACTCATGGTGGCTTGTTGGAGTTGAAGGATGTCAAGTTCATCCCAAGGTTCAAGAAAAGCTTGATATCGGTGACTCAACTTGCCAAGTCGGGTCACAAGGTTGTGTTTGATGGTGGTTCTTGCAAGATTGTCAAGGGAGCTATGATCATAGCTTGGGAGACAAGAAGTGGAACACTCTACACCATTGGGGGCACAAGAAAGGGATGAGAACCGCGGTGAAGCGGTATCCTGATGGCAAATTGACCGGTAAGCGCACAAGGTGAAGGGCGGCACACAAGCATGTTGTGCCGGAAATCCTAAGTGGAGCAAATGGTGTTTTGTTCAAGTGGGAGCAATGCGAGTTTGTTTCTAGAACAATGAGAAGCTTCTTTGGCTTAGGTGATTATTGTTTTATTGGGGTTGGATTGTACCTCAATGTGTTTCTTTGGTTGGAGAGGAAGTGGATTACTCTTGGTTGAAGAGGGAGAAATCTTCATTTGGTTGTGGTGTATCTTAGATGGACCGACCTCCGGATTAGGAGGGTGTGTAGGTTAGTGTAGGGATGTTACAATGATTTAGATTTGGAGATGGTGTTGTTGAAAATCAAAGTCGATGTAGACTTTGATGTCTTTGTATTGAAGTTGGTGCTAACTTCAATGTCTTTTCTTTGATGTAGTGGAGATGGGATGTCATGGGGGTGCTTAGCCTAGGTGGGAGCATGGTGGTAATGCTCGGGTTTGCATCTAAGTGGGAGCATGAACATGATGGTTTGGATGATGATGTTTTTGGGGTTTGTATATGGTGTTGCATATGGGGTTGCTTATGGGTTGTATGTGGTATTGATTTGATGCGTTTGTGCTCATGTTTGCACCAACTCCAAGTGGGAGATTGTTGGGGCATTGATGGAGTTGAGCAAACATCAAGTGTCAAGCCACCTCGAATCATCGCAGCGGCAAGCGAGGAAGGTGTGAAGACCAAGGGAGCCCAACACCCACAGCGGCCCGGGCGGGCCATCAGTGGGCTCGGGCGGGCCAGTGAACCCGGGCGGGCTATGCTTGGCTCTGGCGGGCAATGCGTTGCTGTTGGAATCTGCCTCGAAGGCAGAATGTATCCTTCTTCCTGCACCCGGGCGGGCGGACTGCCCCGGGCAGGCTCCGTCAGCTCAAGCGTGCGGTTTTTGGTGAAGCTCGAGGCAGGAAGTTGAGTTTTTTGTTCAACGGGCGGGGGTACTTGGGGCCGGGCGGGTGATTTCTCATGCTCGTCCGGGCATCCCAGATCTGTCGCGTTTTTTATCGGCTTTGAGATTTAATCTCGACCCTTGGATTGTATTAAGCCCCTTAAAGTATATAAACCCCCCTCTTTTATGTTTTAGGTTATCATCCACACAAAGAGAGATCAACCTAGGGTTTAGTGAAAGAGGAGAGAGAAAATAGCATTAAACTCATCCATTAATGCTTGTATTGTTCATCCATTGTTGTCATTAATCAATGGTGCTTGCTTGGTGGGTTTTTTCTCCCGGTGCTCGGGTTTTCCCACGTTATTCAATTCGGTGTGTTTTTCATTGCTTTCCTATTTGTGCTTAGTTTCATCACTTTTCATTAGTTGTTGATTAGTCTTAATTACAAGTAATTAGTATTTTGCTTAGTCTAATTCTCAACACATATTTGCCTCAATCAATTATATCAATGTCCTTTGTGTTTGTCTACATACATACTTGAAGACGAAATCATAAACTAACACCTAGGATAAATTATACTTTTACAAATTTACAATAATGTGTTACTCCTTTAAGCAAAGTTAGCAAACACCTTTAACTCATATCCTATATGATTACACTTTAATTAGTGATTGAAACACCCTAAAACTCATACTATTTTTTAACTAGCTTTTTACACATGAATTTTTTATACAGTTCTAAAGAAAATCATAATTCTCAACCATCACTTAGAATATTATCTTGTTTGCGGGTTGGGTGTTGTATGTATGGTTTCTTGTTTTCCTTCAAAAGTTAAATCTCTTGTTTAATTTCTCATTCATCCTTTTCTTAGGGAAAAAAATCATTTTGTTGTCTATATACATTTAACTTCGACAATTCTGAATAATTCGATCAATGCATTCTCTCACTTAGTCCTTGATGTGCATGAAACTCTAATTTGATTTTCAAATTACTACACTGTTCTAACATGAAAATTATGCCACTGTTACTTATGTTTATGTTTTGTCCAATTCAAAATGTCAAATCACTTCCTCCAATTCAAAATGTCAAATTAGGTTTAATGATTTGTCCTAGTTTTCCATTCCACTGTCAATTGTTAATATACAAACTAAGCTAACTATACGTAGGCCTTGAGCCCAACAAGCTTAATACACTAATTACATTCATTAAATACTATATGGGCCAATACCCCCCCCCCCCTCAAGTGGGAGCATGGAGATCCGAAATGCCCAACTTGCTCAATAAATGAAGAAATTGACGTTTGCCAAGAGCCTTAGTAAAATATCAGCGAGCTGAGCATTAGTGAGAACATGATGGGTAGTAATAAGACCATCGCGGATCGCATCGCGGACGTAGTGACAATCAACCTCGATATGCTTTGTGCGTTCATGAAACACGGGATTTTGAGCAATGTGTAGAGCAGACATACTATCACAATAGAGAGACATAGCACGAGGCTGGTGAACACCTAAGCTCTCGAGAAGAGCTTTCAACCACTTCAATTCAGAAGTGACGTCTGCCATGGATCTATACTCAGCCTCCGCTGAAGAGCGAGAGACCGTATGCTGCTTCTTGGTCTTCCAAGATATAGGAGAGAGACCAAGAAACACAATCCACCCAGTCAATGAGCGGCGGGTAACCGGACAACTCGCCCAATCAGAATCACACCATCCCGATAAGGAGAGATCACACTGTGCACTGAGAAGAATACCCTGGCCAGGAGACCCTTTAAGGTAACGGACCACACGAATGGCAGCCTCCCAATGCTCCTGACAAGGAGCCTGCATGAACTGAGCCAAAATATGAACGCAGTAAGCCAGGTCCGGAAGAGTGAAAGAAAGATAGATGAGACGGCCCACAAGGCGACGATAAGACTCCGGATCAGAGAGTAAATCACCAGTAGCAAGAGCAAGGGAATGATTCTGTTCGATCGGAAAGGTAGCTGGTTTCGCACCCATAAGACCAGTCTCAGAAATGATGTCCAAAGTATATTTTCGTTGACACAGAAACAAACCTTCAGGACTGCGAGCAACCTCGATGCCAAGAAAGTACTTCAGAACACCGAGATCCTTCATATGAAAGCAATCACCCAAATACTGCTTAAAAGAGAGAATAGCAGCAGAATCATTACCAGAGATAATGAGATCGTCGACATAGACAAGCACAGAGAGTTGAATCCGGTCGTGACTGAGTGTGAACAAAGAATAGTCCGAGTAGCACTGGACGAAACCATAATGTAACAAAGAGGCCGCAAGTTTAGCGAACCAACAGCGGGGGGCCTGACGCAATCCATATAAAGATTTCCGCAGGCGACATACCGTACCGGGCCGCGAAGGAGTGAAACCTGGTGGAGGTTTCATATACACAACCTCCTCTAAATCACCGTGAAGGAATGCATTATGAACATCCATCTGATGCAGTTTCCAGTTCTTGGCAGCAGCAATAGCAAGAAAAGCCCGAACAGTGACCATCTTCGCAACTGGAGCGAAGGTTTCGTTGTAATCAAGACCTTCAACCTGATGATTTCCAAACACAACCAAACGAGCCTTAAGACGCTCAACCGAACCATCAGAGTGATATTTAATTTTATAAACCCACTTGGACCCGAGAGCTTTATGACCAGAAGGAAGTTCTTCCATATCCCAAGTAGCATTATCCTCCAAGGCACCAATTTCCTTCTGCATGGCTTCACGCCAGCCAGGATCCCGCATGGTCTCACCAAAAGACCGGGGCTCAACCCCGGAAGTAACAGATGCAAGAAAAAGACGGTGGCGCAGAGAAAATTTGTCACAATTCACAAAATGCGCTAAAGGATATGGCGTACCTGAGGAACCTGAAGAAGAGGGAACGGACGAAGATGGACTCTTTTTCCGTACTGTATCAGTGACAAAATCACGTAGCAACACTGAGGAGCGCTTGTCACGTAGACCACGCCCAAGAGAGACCTCATCCGGATGAGAAGTAGAAGGGAGCGGGCCCACCCGAGCGTCGAGGATAGGAGAGGATGTGGGCTGGCCCACTGTGGCAGCGCTGTCCGTAAGTGAAGTGGGCTGATCCACTGAGGTAGTGCGGGCCGCGAGAGGGTTAGACACACCCACAGCCGAAGACTGGCCCACAAGAGCAGACCCAGCAGCAGCAGGTGAAGGGCTGCGAGCGGGCAGCTCACACGTTGGGCTTGGAGCAGCAACAGCCTCCAAGGCAGGCCCAACTGGGGCGGTGAAAGCTTCATGGTCCAAGTCCGTGTCTAAAGGAGCCAAATTAAGAAAAGTAGGAGCAAAATCCTCCATGGAACTCAAGTCATCAACCGAAGGAACACCCTCCAACTCAAAAGGAAATTCTGTTTCATGAAATTGCACATCCCTAGAAACAAAATATTGACCGGTCTCAAGGTCATATAATTTCCACCCTTTCTTGCCATTGGGGTAACCCACAAACACACAACGACGACTCCGAGAAGCAAATTTATCACCTTTAGCACGTTGATTATGAGCAAAACATAAGCACCCAAAGACTCGCATGGCATCAAAAGCGGGAGATTTTCCCGTAAGAACCTCACAAGGCGTAAGACCATGCAAAAGACCCGATGGAGTACGGTTAATTAAGTAAACAGCAGCCATGACACATTCCCCCCAAAAACTAACAAGAAGGGAAGCTTGAAACATGAGAGCCCGACTAACATTTAAGATATGCTGGTGTTTTCGCTCAACGCGACCATTTTGCTGATGGGTGCCCACACAGGAAGTTTGAAAGAGGATACCATGAGTGTCCAGATACTCAGATAAGCAATTAAATTCAGTTCCATTATCAGTTCTAACAATCTTAACATGGGAATCAAATTGTCTATGAATCATGGCAAAGAATGACAGAAAAGCACTTTCAACCTCCTTCTTATTGCGCACCAAATAGACCCATACCGCACGGGAATAATCATCCACCAAAGTCAGGAAATAAACAGCATCACATGAGGAGGGGGTGTTATAAGGCCCCCACAAGTCACAATGAAGAAGCTCAAAAATACAAGATGCTTTATTATCACTAACGGGAAAACAATCACGTGTTTGTTTAGCTTGTGGACACACAATACAAGCCTTATTTAATTGTTTCCTAGAAGTACTAGAACTAATAGCAGGAACTAACTTGACAACGCGATCC
Source organism: Beta corolliflora (assembly GCA_947648045.1). NCBI lineage: Eukaryota > Viridiplantae > Streptophyta > Magnoliopsida > Caryophyllales > Amaranthaceae > Beta > Beta corolliflora. Next base: position 48,288 of record CANSZD010004140.1, read on the forward strand.
GAAGGATGACCCAGACGTCGATGCCACAACTCAAACTCAGATAAGCTCGGAACAGTCACCGCCTGAATTGTCGGGATGCTGCGGAAAAAATAGAGTCCATCACGCCGCTCACCTGCTCCAATCAGGGTCCCCGAACGTTGGTCCTGTATAGCACATAAAGAAGTAGTGAATTTAACTTGACAATTAGATTCATCAATCATTTGCGACACCGAAATTAAATTGCAATTCAAACGAGGAACATATAAAACATGATGAAGGGTTAGGCCATGGGTAAGATGCACACGGCCCTCCATAGTGGCAATCGCACAAGTGCCATCCGGTAAACCAACAGGGCATTCGGCAATAGAAGTAACATGAGTGAGAGACTTAAGATCACAAGTAACATGATGAGACGCTCCCGTGTCAATAATCCAGTGGCTAGAAAAAGACATACCCGTCATCCGATCACCTTTAGTAGTTTCATGATTAATCAATTGCATTAATGCTTGAACTTGTGCTGGACTTAAGTCAACGAGAGGGGCCACTGTGGAAGCGGCGGGGGCCCTTGGGCTCGGGCGAAACAGGCGTGGGCCTTGCGGGACCCGTTACGACCACGAGCATCGGCTGGGCAAGCGGTGGGCTTACGAGCATCAAAGGAAGAGAGGGGATGGGTACTCGACGAAGTCAACACGGCAGCACCACTCGACTGGGCAGCAGTGGGCGAAGGACCCTTCGAACGCCCACCGAATTTTTCTTCCCACCACGCAGGGCGACCATGTAATTGGAAACACGTAGAGATGTCGTGTCCTGTCTTCCGGCAGTGTGAACAAACAAGCTTCGCCCGATCAGCCTTGTCGAGCCGCGGACGCCCGCGGTCAACCTGAACAGCGAAGGCATGAACGTCTTCTTTCACGGCTTTGCCCCTGGCAATATCCCGCGAACGCTCTTCCTGTATTAATGTTTGATAAATTCTGTCCATATCCGCTGGTGGCGATTGAGACAAAAGGTTGCTGCGTGTGGTGGCATACAAATCATCATCCAAGCCAATGAGGAATTGATGGATTTTTTCCTCTTCACGATCCTGGGCAAATTTTTCGGCAACCCCACACGAACATTGGTTACAAACGCAACCGTGGAGAGGCTTGAGACGGGTCAATTCATCATATAACCCCATGAGGCGTGTGAAATACTCTTCAATGGACATAGCCCGTTGTTGTTTGCAGTCAACAATGGAGGCGCGGATTTGTTGAAGCCTCGGGCCATTAGCAACACAGAACCTCTTTTCTAAATACGCCCATAACCGCTGTGCTTCATCATGGAACGGAATGGAAGCAGCGAGTTTTGGATCCATACTACACAAAATCCATGAAACAAGCATGGAATTCACGGTTTCCCAGTCAAGAAGTTTCTTCTTCTCAGTAGGTTTGGTAATGGTACCATCCACAAAGACGAATTTACGGCGAGCCTTAAGTGAGAGAGTAAGAGCTCTCGCCCAAGCCACATAGTTGTCGCCGGTGAGAACTACGTGAGTTATTAAATTGCCAGGTTGATCTCCAGAGCCAAGATAGAAAGGAGAAGAAGGGTTTATTTTTTCGTCCTCCATGAAAGCAACCGCCGACGCTGGTGGCGCTGCTTACTGCCGACGAGGATAAGCAAAAAAAAAAAAAATAGGATTGTGAGGCTATGCGGTATCTTGCTCCGATACCATGTCAAATTAGGTTTAATGATTTGTCCTAGTTTTCCGTTCCACTGTCAATTGTTAATATACAAACTAAGCTAACTATACGTAGGCCTACTTGAGCCCAACAAGCTTAATACACTAATTACATTCATTAAATACTATATGGGCCAATACAAAATCATGCAATATAGCTACTATTAGTAGGGAAAGGGTTTGCATTTTTTATGCATGACATACTGTATCACATTAATTGGTAAATTGTTTTAATTACTTGTGTAAGAATACATAGAGTGATACACATGTTTGAGGGTGTAGAGAAAATAAATACACACTTTTGGGAGAAAAATATATGCTTTTGTTATCAAAGTTAACCAAAAAGTCGAAACTCAAACCAGATTTGCAAAAAAAGAAGTATGCTAATCTTGTAATTAATACCATATAGTATTAATCACATTGAGTCATTGCTTACGTAATCTATTGAGATCTCTAACTTTAGGAGTGTAGTAGTGTACACAAACTTTAGAAGGTAAAAAAAAAAAAAACCAAAGTTGTCCTTTCCCCACGGTACATGGGCAGCATCTTTGCACATGATTGTAGATCTGGATCTCTGTAATTGTAACAATCTATTATTGTTGTATCAATATATAAATGGGTATAAACAATCAGTAATTTTTTTCTGCGTAGTTTTCTCAGTTTATAGTGAAGTAGCAAAAAACAATGATTGAGATGAATTTTAAGCTACTAGTATAGTCTTACTTGTATATATATGCCACTTCAAAAAAATTACGTGTTTATGTCTCATGTATTGGTTCGATTTTCTTGATAGAATGAATTAGGTTACTTCTACTTTTTTTTTTGACGGGTAGGTTACTTCTACTTAAGAAGATAGAAATTAATCTATGTTTTATTTCCTGTTTATAGAAAGTCTATAATACAGTAATTATTCTTAGCTTTTCTTTTTTTACTTTTTTTTAACATCGGAAAAAATTACTTTGAATAGAACTCAAATTACACCATAGAGAACAAACTAACACTGCCTAACTAAGTTATCATGAGCAAGATTATTAGCTACTAAAACATAGGGGGTAGGGGCATAACATTTCTTTCGACAAGGATAGCAAACGTCTTCAGTATAACAGAATACTTTCTATTATTTCTTACTACTCATGTAACATTTTTTTTTTTTTTGAAAGGACATGTAACATTATTTTGCGATAATGTTTAAATGTCGATAACTAAAGACAATTACCTAAATGAAACATATATATTAAGAATTAATTAATTTTGGGAGCAATTAGTTGGACTCTACTCACCACAATAACAATGAGTTACAGGCAATGTACTATAATAAGAATTGTACTTCCATTCAAAATGCACTCATGTATATATATATATATATATCATATAAAAGCTTAATTAAAATGATATATTAAGCTTATGATGATTTATAGCATGGTATCAATAACAAAGATCTACTAAAATGAAAATAAAATGAAATTTTTTTATGAATCGACATCTCTTTCTCTGGAAAATCAACATAATCCTCAATTAATTAACTTTGATCAGAAAAAGCTTCTTCCATCTTTTTAGCCATAGCTTGAGCAATACCATTTAAAAGCTCACGAAAACCTTCTAGGGTAAACCCATCAACAGGATCAGCTACAAAATTCCACACAAACTTACACCAACACTTTCCATCATCACCGTTGATTGGAAACAATCGCATGGTTGCAACATAAGATTTAAATCCAGCATTATTATCAACAATATCATAAGAAAGACACATCTTTGATGGATCAATCATAAGGAGTCTTTCCTTAGCATATTTGGGTGCACCCTCACCTCCAAAGTTTGAGGACTCACAACACCTGATCATACCTGGCTCTCCTAGTACACCTTCTACTAAGTAACACTTCTCTAAGTGAGGGAGCCATTTGTTTAAGGAGCAAAAATCTGCTATGAGTGGCCATACTTGTTGTGGTGTGAGTGTCTTTAGCTCTACTATGATCTCTCCTTCCCATTTGCTTGATTCTTGATCTCCCATTTTTTTTTTTTAGGGAGAGAAATTTGAGAGAGTTTTTTTTTTTGAGGTGATTTGATGGAGTGGTGAAGAATAGCTTTGGGGATAACCTTTTATAGACCAACAATATAGTGATAGTGGGCCAAGAAAAGTTAAGAGATAAGTTTGTGGTAGATGCATGTTACCTAAAATTCTTCTTTGAGAATTTGTTGATTCTTTAGTTTGTGTTAGGTATTGTATTTGTGGAGGAAGTATTAGTCTCTGTCTAGAGCACTATTGCACCCAAAAAAAAATCTATTAGTTCTTGCAATCTGTCGAGTTGTTGGTACTTCCTTCGTTCCTTATTAATGTTCCTAATTGGAATCTTGTCATTTTTTGGAATAATATAGTACTTATATTCTAAATTTTTCTCAATATATAAGGAAAATAAAAAGGCATTTGAATCTTGTTTGATTCGTCTAAATTAATACTTTGATAATAACAAATATTATAAATAATTACATATATTTATAGTAAAGATGTGCATTGATAAATGTGTAAGTCAAACTAGGAATATCAATAAGGAACAGAGGGATGTTATTAAAATTTATTATTTTAATTAAAATTTTACATGCATATGTTTTTGAATTATAGGTCATATTAACATCCATGGTGAATTTTCTAAAGTTTGACTATTAATTTTTTTTTTTTGAGGGGAGTTTGACTATTAATTTGTTAAAATGCAGACGTTGAGTCATTATGATTAAAAGAGACTTTCATATTACTTTTTTTTATATGGGTACGTTATATTTTTTGGTGGTCAAATTTAGAAAATTTTGATTGTCAAATTTCACTAATGTGTATATAAAATATTGTCATATAAGATTCATTATGTGTATTTTAAAATATCAACTATTTAAATATCTATTAATAGGCAACTATAGATTTTAATGTTAAAAGGTGTGTATTTAGAACAATACAAGATAAGTGCAGAGCCACTAAAAAAACAAGGGATTCTATTACAAACAGGTGACTTCAAAATTCAAACTAGTGGTTGAAATTTTTTTATCATGGTCCTGCTTAGGGTATGTTTGGCAAAACTAGCGTTTGTAGTAGCTGTTAGCTGTTGTTGTAGCTGTTAGCTGTTGTTGTAGCTGCCAGCTAGTAGCTGTTAGCTGCCAGCTAGTAGTTGTTAGCTGCCAGCTAGTAGCTGTTAGCTGCCAGCTAGTAGCTGTTAGAGGTTAGCTGTCAAAGTAGTAATTTAAAGTATAAGTGTTTGGTAATAGTAGCTGTTGGAATTGTTAAAGACAACATAAGACATTTATTTAGTAATAAAATTAACTACGAAAATTTTATTAATTATGTTAATGGTTAAAATCTATATTTATTTAAATTTTATGTCTTATTTTTCATAAGAAAAATAATGTATGCGACCCTTAGGACTTCATAGAGTGAAAATATTAGAATATAAACACGGATGAACGCGTGATTTGTCATTTTAGAAGTATTTTAATTTTTATTGTAAGACTTTAAGTGCATATTTCGCATCTTACAAAGCACCACATGAAAAAGAAGTAAATAACCCTTAAGTAATGATAGTATTATTTATTTGTAAGACTTTAGTATTGATGGTTATATATATTACAAATATTATAGAGGAGCTTACAACTAATAAGTAGAACATTGGAGTAGAAGATTATACACCATGTGAAAAGCTAGGACTTTAAAGGAATTTTTAATTTAAGAAAAAAAGAAAAATAAAAGCAACAATTAGTCAACTACCAAACCTTATTGAAATAGGCGAGAAAATTATATTGCATCGCTACTTATATGAATGAAACGTTACATGATGTAACGTTCTACAAAAGCTAATCAACCTCTACTCCAAGATCTATCCGCTACCACAACCGCTACCTTTCCAAACACTCATATAATTTTCAAGTAGCGGTTCAATCATATCTAACCTCTACCCGCTACCCAAAACGCTAGTGCCAAACAGGGCCTTATTCGAACTAATTGATGGAAAACGTGTAAAAATATTAAAGTACACAATAGGGATTTTTTTTACTGAAATTGTGTCATATCTAGATTCTAGAATTATGAAAGTTCTTCAAAAATTGCAACACTTTTCCTTCAAAAACAATTTTTGTCAACACTTTAACACTTGCCAGCACAGAAATAAAGTAATAGTATACGTAGTTGCATAATACTTCTATTTCTTTTTAAGTAACCACCTTACCTTTCAAGGAAATGTCACTTGCAATAAGTGACACATAACTCTAAATGACAAAAAAAAAACATCACTCTTTTATTGCCAAACTTGCTTTACTTATTTCGAGCAAAGCAAATACATTCCAAAAACTTATTTTGGGCAACACAAAGCAAAAGAAGCAAATAAATAACGGTGATATGGTTTTTTAGGCAAATCACGAAATAATATGGAATTAAAAAAGAAACAAACACTATATTTTAGAACACCAAAAAAGGAAACAATCAATATATTATGGGACAGATGTAATAGTAAATAGGAAAAATTAATTTTAATAATCCCACCTTTTAGTGATCTTCTTAAAATGGTCCAAACTTTTAATAATCTCACCTTTACTCATAATCTTCTTAAAATAGACCTTTACGTGTTGTTAAGTTGAGTTAACTGGTTTATCAAGTTAAAATGGACATGTGTCTAATTTTAATTAATCTTAACTTTTTTTTATTTTAATTTTAATTTGAAAATCCTCTTTGCTCCTCTATATCCACTGCTCCACCATCATATTCATAACCACCCCCACCGCTATAACACTTGAACCACTCAACATCACCTGCTCCATTTCTAACCCTCCACCTCTCCAACCAACAACTCACATCCCAGCCACCACGACCACCTCTTCTCGCGATGCCAAATTCCGCTCTCTCCCTGGTCTGATCCTTCGTCTTCTAAATTTGACGCCAAACTTCGCTGTCTCCCATCCTTCGTCTTCCGAAATTTGGCACTAAAAATGATGAACTATGCGATAATATGATCTTCACTTTCCCCGCAATCTTCTTCCTCATCATTTTACTCCCTCATTCAAAATCATACTACTATCTTTTCAAATTCCCAATTATCATCACTTTTTGTCGCAAATTACCCTCATAATCATCACCTTTCTCTCTCCTCTCGTTCTCATTCTCCTAAACCCCATAACTGGACCACTTCTTCTAGTTCTGATCTTTTATTTTTTGCTTTCAGTTTTGCTTTTTCAAGTCTTAATTAAGATGGGTTGTGCTTTAATTTGAGATTTTTCTGCTTAGTTATTCTGGGTGGTTTTGGTGAAATCGTTCATGGGTAATTTTATTTCATTGAAAGATGTGGAATTTGAGCTTTGTATACGATGAATTATTATATATGGGTCAATGCGTTTTCCTGCTTGCAAGTTTTGTTTGGAATGATTCACGGATTGCTACATCGCGAGATAGTTTGGGGCCTGGGGGTTTCAGAGGAGTGGTACTCCTCATTCCTCATATTGGAGGGAGTATTAGTAAAGCTAAAGACGCGTTTTGGTAAAGGATGGGTATTCAATTATGGTTTCGGTATGGGTGTATGTGATTGTGCAACGGTGGTCGGTGGGGCAATGCTAGTGGTGGTGTATGTTGGTTTGAGGTGTATGCTAGTGGTGGTGGAGTAAATTAGACTATTAGAGGAGAGAGAAAGAGGTTGTTGAGGGTTGAGATCGGGGGGAGGGAGGAGGGATAGAGAAGCAAATATATTATAATAAAAATAATAAGTAATTTAACTTGTTTAACAGGTTTTAGGTCAAAAGGCTCATTTTGAGAAGATTGGGTGCCAAGGTGGGATTATTTTGAAATTATTAAAAGGTTGGACCATTTTGAGCAGATCACCAAAAGGTGGGATTATTAAAATCAAGTTTTCCTAGTAAATATTAAAGAATGATGTTTTAAATGTACCATTTAAGACCAATCTAGCATTTACGAGTACCTTTTCGTTTCATGTTAATATTGTGAATATTTTTTATTACTAAGTCAAACTCAAACATGTCAACAATCAACAAAACTAACACAACTTATTAAGCAAGCCAGGTTAGTGTCAAAGGGTTTAGATACTTGTAATTAAATGGAACTAGTTAGCGTCAAAGAATTTTCTACTCATATAGTCATATATCTCTAATATGAATACGAATTTGTCGTGACTCCGCATAAATAAGAGCTCTAATCTTTTATATGCTGGGAATTAGACTAAGCTAAGACTAATTTCATACAATTAACACTAACGAACAATTAATGAGTAAACTTGAAGTGAAGAAGTAATAATGAAAGCACAAAGAAGAACACACCATTAACGTGGGAAAACTCGATAATTCGTGAGAAAAAAAACCCACCGAGTAACCATCTTTGATCGATGGAATCAATGGATAATGAAATTGTTAATGTTATTTTCTCTCTCCTCTTTCACTAAACTCTTGGAAGATCTCACTTTTGTGTGAATAGTGCCTATAACAAGAAAAAGGGGGCTTATATAGTCTAGGGACATAAATACAACCCCGCAAAGAATCGTGACACAACCGAATTTGCTCGCCCGAGCTCGCCCCCCCCGCCAAACCTCCCGATCGAGCGCCACAAACCGCCCGCCTGGGCAAAAAGGTTTACCCGCCCGAGGGAGCGAAATCCAAACTTCCTGCCTCGAACAAACCATGCATTTCTACAAAGGCCAACCGCTTGCCCGATGCCTGCCCGGGCTTGAAGACCGCCCACCCCTTGCAGCCATGCTCCTCTGCCTTGCTTTGCTCAAATCCACCCTAACTCAACTCCACCATAACCCATGATTATACTCCAGTCCACTCCATTAAGGCTTATAAACCTTTGGACTTTTCATCTTATCTCATATTCTAATCCACAATCCATCCGACAACAGTATTTTCAAAAGGCAAACAGTAATCATTTTACGCGCCCATTTATTAAGAATCGAAAAAAACCCACAAAATCACCTTTCCTTTTCCAAAAAAAAAAACCCCAAAATTTCCCCCCTTTTCACTTTCTCTCTCCTCTCTCACCACTCTTCACTCTCTAATCTCTCACTCTCTCCACTGTTTTTGGAGATTTCATCAAAAACCCCATTCCAAATGGAAGATCATAAACACTTAGATCTAATTAAAGAGCTTGTTCATCGATTAATTTCACAACCCCAAAACCCTAACACTAACCCTAACACACCTAATTCTATGAACCCTAATTCCTCAATCGACCCCAATCAGTTCAATCAAGCTACCCGTTACGCAATTCGCATACTTTCGAGTCGAATGACGCCTTCAATTGCTGCAGATGAGGGTGCAATGGCGGAATCAATTAAACGTCATCTCGTTACTCAAGGTAAATCTTCTCAAGCACTATCTTTTGCGGATCTTTACTCTAAATTTGCGTCGAAAACTGGACCTGGGAGTATAAATAATAAGTGGGCAGTGCTTTATTTGCTTAGGGTGGTTTCGGAAGACCGTAAAACGTCGAAAAAACATACTAGTTCGATTGTTTCTAGGGGTTTGCCTGCGATTTTTGATAGCCAGTTGAGTGAGAATTCAAAGGTTCGTAATGGTAAAGATGTGGGTTGGAGTGGTGGGGTTTTAATGGTGTCGAAAGACCCGGAAAATATTCGGGAAATCGCCTTTAGGGAGTTTGCAAACTTGTTGAAGGAAGAAAATGAGATTTCTGAGGAGGTTTTGGTTAGGGATGTGTTGTATGCTTGTCAAGAGATTGACGGGAGTTATGTTAAGTTTGATGAAAATGTTGATGGGTATGTATTGTGTGATTCGATCAAGGTACCGAGAGCTACTAGGATTATGACTAGGAAGCTTTGTGAGTTAGGTTGGCTGTTTAGGAGAGTTAAAGGGCATATAACGGATTGTATGGGTCGGTTTCCAACTGAAGATGTTGGGACTGTAGGGCAAGCGTTCTGTGCGGCGCTGCAGGATGAGCTTACTGAGTATTATAAGCTTTTGGCTGTGCTTGAAGCGCAATCAATGAATCCCATTCCACTAGTTTCAGAAGGCGCTAGTTCGGGAATTATCTTTCTTTAAGGAGACTCTCAGTTTGGTTCGAGGAACCTTTGGTGAAAATGAGGCTGATGGCTGTTTTGGTTGATAGTTGCAAGGTTTTGAGGGGGTGGGTCTATGTTGGGGGCTATTCATATGCACGCCCAACACGGGGACCCATTAGTTCACGAGTTTATGAAACGTCTGCTCCGTAGGGTGTGCTCGCCCCTGTTTGAAATGGTTAGAAGCTGGGTCTTGGAAGGTGAGCTTGAAGATATATTTGCAGAGTTTTTCGTAGTGGGCCAGCCTGTCAAGGCTGAGTCTCTTTGGAGAGAGGGTTATCGACTGCACCCCGGGATGCTTCCTTCTTTCATCTCACCATCCCTTGCGCAGCGTATATTAAGAACAGGGAAGTCGATTAATTTCCTTAGAGTATGTTGTGAGGATCAAGGTTGGGCTGATGCTGCAACCGAGGCTGCGGCTGCTGCGGGTACAACAACAGGAAGAGGTAGCCTTGGATATGGAGAAACTGATGCTCTTGAATTACTGGTTGATGAAGCAGCAAAGAGAATTGATAAGCATCTATTGGATGTTATCTACAACTGCTATAAGTTCAAAGAACATTGTACGGCAATCAAGCGTTATTTGTTACTTGGGCAGGGTGACTTTGTGCAGTATCTAATGGACATAGTTGGGCCAGAACTCTCTGAGCCTGCAAATACCATAAGTACATTCAAGCTGGCTGGTTTGTTGGAGACTGCTATACGGTCATCAAATGCTCAATATGATGATCGTGACATATTGGATAGATTAAGGGTCAAAATGATGCCACACAATACTGGAGACAGGGGTTGGGATGTATTCTCACTGGACTATGATGCCAGAGTTCCATTGAACACTGTTTTCACAGAATCTGTTATGACAAGATACCTAAGAATTTTCAATTTCTTGTGGAAGCTAAGGCGAGTTGAGCATGCATTGATCAGTGCTTGGAAGACAATGAAGCCTAATTGTATCAGTTCCCACTCCTTTATAAAATTGCAAAATGCAGTTAAGATGAAGTTGCTTTCAACATTGCGGAGGTGTCAGGTTCTTTGGGATGAGATGAATCATTTTGTCTCAAATTTGCAGTATTACATAATGTTTGAAGTCTTGGAGGTTTCATGGTCTAACTTCTCCAATGAAATGGAAGCAGCAAAAGATCTTGATGACCTGCTTGCTGCCCATGAAAAGTATCTCCATTCTATAGTGGAGAAGTCTCTTCTTGGGGAGAAATCACAGAGTTTATATGAGACATTATTTGTTCTGTTTGACCTAGTACTGCGGTTCAGAAGTCTTACAGACAGATTATATGAAGGGATATATGAATTGCAAGCAAGGTATCTATCTATATTTTTCCTGTTCTCAAGTAGTTAGTCAAAATATTTTAGCACAAAGCCTTGGACACTGATTCATCTTTTTTATTTTAATTTACAGGTCCTCTGACTCACACGACAAGAGAAAACTATCCAGGCAATCAAGTCGCATATCTGCAGAGGCTGGCTCATGGGCCACCGAGGGCAGGAAGGCCTTGACCCAACACGCTGCTAAATTTCTTAGCAATATGAGCCAGGAGCTGGATGATGTTGGAAAGAAATATTCATCCTTGCTTACAGGATTCATTTCTCAGCTGCCAGTACAGCAACACATTGACTTGAAGTTCCTCCTATTCCGGCTCGACTTCACTGAATTTTATAGCCAGTCACTGCCCAACATCTGAGAAGACATTCTGTATAGAAATTTGAGTTTTTGAGAGTGCTTTGAAGTTTCAAGAGTGAAGGATCAGTAGAGTGCTTTTATTGATTTGATTGATTCATTTGCTGTCTGGTTTATCATTGGGATAATCAGGCAAAAAACGTGCTTCCGCAATTGGAGAGAGAGAAGTACGTGGCTCTTGATCTTGATATTGCTGCATACTAATAAAGGGCCAAAATTAAAGCTGCTAAGGGATCTCACCGGCTATCATATAGAGGTTTGTTCTCCGACTCTATATCTGAGACACTGTCATCAATTTAATGACACAAATCTGTAAATCTATGGAAAGGTCAGGGTTGGACTGGGGAAGTCTTAACACCATCTGATTGATGATAGTAGGCTAGTAGCTGTATAAATTAGTAGAAAGTGAGATACAAGTACTCAGAGAAATTCTCAACATTCATGTCTATGTCTGTAGTTTGTCCGTAGTGTGTGGGTGTATCTTCTTTTCTTTTAGCAGTTTTGGTTAGGTTAGGGAGAGGGAGGCATCATTCTCTAACAGTAGCAAAGGGGTTAACCTTCTATATGTTAGTCCAAACTCTTAGGTCTTGTTAGCATCTGCTCACCTGTATATGACCTCTCTATCGTAATCAAAAAATTCGTTTGATTTTGCCAAGTTCTATTTTACGCCACTTGATACCATGTTCCTGGTTTGTTGAGCTCAAACATGGTACTTGGGCTATTTGATTCACTTTAAGCAAATGTTGAAAACTAACCAGCCAATTGCATTCCTGTACCTGTTCCAAGTACCAGAACATGCCTCCACGTCATGGAGGACACTGCAGTAGACTATGTTTCTAGATTATATCAATGTTTGGCCTAATCTTTTGAGTTCTCTCTGTGATGTCTAGGCTAAATTACAGCTTATTAGAAGTCCAAATAGCTAATCCACTTGAAAGGTATTGTTATGACTGCGTATTAGACTCAAATTATAGCTTGCTCTTCCTATTCTAGAGTGTATATTGGAGAACTGTTCATTTAATTCCCATTTTCATATTAGTCGTCCACTTCTTTAGCAGTTTCAGGTCACCGTCAAATTTACCCTGTAACCTGAGTTTCGTTAACAAAAACAACTGAATAACAATGATAGTCTAGTTCATTTATTGCTTAGGAACAATTTAACTTATAGGTACGATGACGCATGGTGTAGTAGTGTATAGCTACCATAACTTTTCTGTAATTACACATATGGCGTAATTTTCACTGAGGTACCTTATTTACCAATTACTATGAGCTTGCTTGTGTTAACTGCTGATGAAACAACTATCATTGTACCGAAATGACTTTCTTTTTCCAAGAGTTGATGGTACCTCTATGGAATTTCTGGAAATCGATGATACCTAAAAATGGTTACGCCATATGTTAGGGTAACTAAGTGAAATCTTTCCTATTTCTGTAGTACTGTATATTTTTGCATCAACGTTTTCTATTTCAGACAACAACTTGTGGTACATTTGTATAGAATAGTCTCAACTCTGAACTCTTAAAAGGCTCTATTGATGCATTGCAGAAATGTGGTCGTTAGCTTCTTGTCATTTTATTTTCCACTTCACTTTCCTGTAGATATCACGTTTGAACGTAAGATCTGGTTTCTGTGAAGAAAAATCTGTTTCCGCCTTAACCCAACTTTATAGACTTTTATATCAGCCTAGAATAGAAGTAGAACTAGAATCACTTTCTAATGAACGAGCTCGAGCTGAGACTATTGAAGTGTGGTGGTATTTGGATTTTTGGGGCTGAATTGCTAGTCACATTGATCGACTGTATTCACTCAATCACATGAATATTTTGGTCATTTTCAGTGAAGGCCTGCTAATTTCAACATGTTATCTGTTAATTTTTCTTTCTTAAGTTTCGCTTGTTACTCGATCACCTTGATCGGCGCCTCTTTTGCCGCAGATTTTTCAATCTCGGAAGAGAATTTAAAGATCTGTAGAATAAAACTGTGCACCTTAAATGGAAAAAGATGATTATTCACCACCTTACCCCTATAATGAATTTCAAAGACTCAACCAATGTAATCAGGTCTCTAGGTGTCTGCACTATAAAGAGAATTGCTATGTCTCGACTCTTAACACAAATCCCTTTCAAAAAGAAAAACTCTTTAAATAAAACAAAAAAAAAAAAAAAAAAACTCTTTAACACAAATAATCGCCGTTACAGTCTATGCATGTTGCATAAATGGCCTGTTGACAGCAGCCTCAGCCTGCACGATGATAATTCAAGGAAAATGATAAAGTACTTGGTTACAACATTTCAAGCATTGGAATACTAAACATGTCTACTTGAAAGAAATAGAGCAGCAAATCTATATTTTATACTACTCCCTCCGTCTCATAATATAAGTCCCATTTCCTTTTAAAGTGTCCTAAAATATAAGTCTTATTTCTATTTTCAATCAATAATTATGTCCAAAATACCCTCATGAAAATAATTTAATTCCCAAAAAGTCCTTATAATTTCAGCTTCCAATGCACCATTATTAATGATAAAATGGAATCTTTTACTCCATTGAACTCATCTACACATTAAACCATGCAATATTAATGTTCAGTTTTTATTTGTTGTTAAAAAGAAAAAAACAATATAGGTGTTTCCCAATAAAAATGAATCTTTTTATTCAAATAAAACAAGATTCCACTTTACCTTAATTCCCGTGTAAAAACAGAATCATGACTTATATTATGGGACGGATGGAGTAATATATTAAAAGGTGTTCCTCAACAAGGAACTATGCCACGTGGCGCTATTCCTTATAGTTTTGACTTCATGTACTCCACATACAATTAAAAAAACGGTTTTTTCACCTGATACCCTCAAGTTTTCAAAAAATTCACGTGGTACCCTCCATGTTTTCAAAATTCACCAGGTACCCCTAAGTTTAAAACTAATTCACGTGGTACCCTCATATACCCTTAATGACTAACGGGGTTAACCGCCGTTAGTCATTAACCCTAATTTTATGCTTTAAACCCTAATTAACCTTTAATTCTAACCCTAATCCTAACCCTTACCCAAATCCTAACCCTAAACCCTAAACCAAACCCTAACCATCCCTCCCCCACCCTCCCACCACCCTCTGACCTCCTCCACCCCGGCCCCACCCCCTCCCCACCCCCCGCCCCCTCTCCACCCCGCGCCGCCGCACTCAATTTGAACAACCCCCTCCCCCCACTCCCGTGCCCGCCACAACACCACCCCCTCTCCCCCCCCCCCCGTAGCCCTCCCCCTCCACCCACCACCCCGTCGAAACCTCCCTCCCCTCCCCTAACACCGTCGAATCCCGCCCCTCCCCCGGCCCCGTTGAACCCCAAAGGTCGTCGAATCCCCCCCTCCCCGGCCCAATTGAACCCCAAAGGCCGTTGAATCCCCCCCCCCGGCCCCGTCGGTTACCCCTCCCCCGCCCCAGTCGAACCCCAAAGGCCCTTTGAATTCCTCTGCCGTAATTACTCCTGCTAGAACGGCTTCAAGACTAACGGATGTCGGGGGAGGGGCGGAACTCGACGGAAATTAGGGAAGGGGGAGGTTTCGGCAGGGGTATGCCACGGGACCGGGATAGGCAGAGTGGCGGGAGAGACGGAGGTGTTGCGGGGGGGGGGGGGGCTGCGGGGTGGGGGGAAGGGGCTCTTGGGCGTGAGGGGGAAGGCAGGGGTGGGGAGGGGGGCCACGGGTGGTGGGAGGGTGGGGGAGTGGGTGGTGGGAGGATGGGTTAGGGTTAGGGTTAGAGGTATGGGTTAAGATTAGGGTTAGCATTAGGAGTTAATTAGGGTTTAAAACAGAAAATTAGGGTTAATGACTAATGGCGATTAACGCCGTTAGTCATTAAGGGTATTTGAGGGTACCACGTGAATTAGTTTTAAACTTAGGGGTACCTGGTGAATTTTGAAAACATGGAGGGTACCACATGAATTTTTTGAAAACTCGGGGGTATCAGGTGAAAACACCGTTAAAAAAATTAGATTATGCATGGTATAAGATTTAAACCCATGACCTCAAGTTTGTGTACTAATGTCTTAACCACTAAACCAAGTAATATTTGATGTTATAATTTCAATGTAAAATACTAATAAATGAAATACTTCCTCCGTTCTGTTTTAAATGAAACATTGGGTGAAATGACACTATTCATTGATCAATTTTGACTCCAATTTATCGCCATTATATAAAGAAAAACATAGTCAAGTGGGATCTTGTTAGATTCGTCTTGATGCATACTATCAAATTATAACTTTTTTATATTTTTTATGTGTGCACAACTAAAGATATTAATGATTAAATTAGTGTGTTGGGTTGCGTGAAAAAGCAAACGTTTCATTTAAAATATAACGGAGGAAGTATATAAGTACTCGGGGCATAGCACGGGTCTATAAACTAGTTGGATAGTTAAAATAAGACATTTTGTTAATTCTTCACTACACATTAATACTTGTACTACCTCACAACTCTTTAATTCCTATAGTGATAAATTAGTAGTCTCCCTCAAGAGGAGGGCCTCATAATTGTATTTTTTATCTTATCTATTAGAAAAAATAAAAGTTCTTGGCTCGAGGTCGACATTTATATTATGGTCGATTGAAGAATTTGCTAAAAGTAACAGGGCTATTCAAAATCACCCAATGAATCGACTCGATAAGTAGGTTACCTGTTATCCCGTCTAAAAACGCGTTTGTGCAGAGTATCCATAGTGTGGGTATTGGGTTCCTATAGAGGTACTTTGGGAATTAATAGATACTCAACCCAAAAGTATATCTATTTTACAATATTTTAAAAAAGTGAATTTAAACATGAATACTCAAATTTAAATCCAACATTTCCACTTCTAATGTTTATGTCACTATATTTTTACACTTAATATATACTTCCTCATTACATTCACAAAAAAATATTTTCTCTGTTTCTTTTTCTATGATTGCACCATTTGACTTTCACGGATACCATTGCATATATATGTGTATATATATATATGTGTGTATATATATATATATGTGTGTGTGTATATATATATATATATATATATATATATACACACACACACACACACACATATATATATATATATATATATATATATATATATATATATATATATATATATATATATATATATATATATATACCAGAATATGCCAAGGATCTGGGGTTTTAACAGATAAACTAGGAAAGTACTAACATGTAATTAAAAATATGTATGCATAAACAAAGTAAATGAAGGCGGTTTAACCGGTCATGGTTTTACAGAAAAGACTTACACATTGTCTTGAAATGAAACTGATACTAAAGAGAGTTACAATTTTTTTTGAGTGAAGAGAGAAAGAGAGAGAGAGATTTTCAGAGGAGCTTGTGTAGCTTTGTATTTTGCTCTCCCTAGAACTGAAGAAGAGGCCTCAATTCATAGGCAGGGGAGAACAAATCAGTCACGTTGTTAAGCGTGCATGAATAATTTGTCTTACGCTTTAAAAGCTGTTCAAATTTTGTCTTGTTGAAGCTTTATACTTGTTGATGAATAGTTTTGCAGCTTTACGAGTTGAAATCTTTGTCTTTTGCTATTCAAAGCGAAAGGAATTTGTTGATTTGTCATTTGCGAGTGTTTACCCCGTTGCGGCTTGAAGATAGTGAAAGTAAACCTTTTTTTTAAGTCCGGAAACCAGCATCTTCTTCATCGTCACTGAGGTGGATGGAGGAGTCTGTTGTTGTTTCATTGTCTGAAGTTATGGAGGATTCAGACATACTATTGGCTAGTTGTCGTAGGATCCGTGCGTAATCTTCGGGGGTTTTTGCTGATGTAAGCAAGGAATTTGTTTGTGATTTACGGGCTAGGAACTGAGATTGTTCTGGCCCTGATGTCATGATACCTGTGTTATAATTTTTCTTCAACCATTCTCTAATGGCTGGTTCGAGAATAGACTGTGGTGCATTGAAGTTTGACCACCATCTAGTTTTAAACTTTCTTTGGAGAACCATGCCCCCTTGATCTTGGTTTATTTCGAGGAACCATTGACAAACCCAAGGGAGGTAGAACTTCATTGAAAATAAACATAAGGCAGGAAAAGTATTATAGCTTTTTGCAACTTCAGGGTGAAGGATCTCACTAGAAGAGCCATAGAATTTCCACCATTGGGTAAACCAAGATGGCGGCTTTTAAATTTTGTATGGTTTTAGTATTGAAGTAGATTAGCCGAGAAATGGGATAATCTATTGTTTTGTATTAGGAAAGTGGAGAACCATGCATGTTGGTAATCCCAATAATTAAAGGTTTACAATGTGGGAAAGTGTTATTGAAGCTAATGGGGAAGGCTTTGTGTTTTGACAGATCTTGACCCCAGTCGTAAGGCCTGAGAACCTTTAGGATTTTAATGGTTGAATAGGAGGGCTCGGCTTGCTCATTCTTGTAAAAGAAGTGTTTGAATTCAGCGGAGCCAGTAACCTCAAGGATCGACTGGTAATATTCTGTTGTTTTAGTACGATCCCATGGTTTATAGAACCAGTTTTTCCAAAGATTTTTTGTATTGAAGCATAGGGATCTTCATCATGATACCCATGTTCAATTGTTATAATATTTTGAAAGGCGTTTTTAACATAATAATCGGAAGTCTCATTTTTCTTAGGTTGTGCAACCACAACCTGAGAGCTACATGGTTTTAGAAATTGTTTTTGAGGAGGGGTTTTTGGAAGATTCTCCTTCCTCTGGTTTTGAAATAGCAGTAATACTTTTCCCTACGGGAGTTTTACCTTCTGTAGCTGCTTTGCTTGAGCTTCTCTGGTTTTGCATAGAGTTCTGGAAGGCTTGGAGGAGTTGGGGGTGTTTTAAGATAGACGAAGGATGCTCAGAGAGGGAAAGGATCCATTCTTGAACTTCCTGTGTTCTATCAATGGAGGAGGTTTCACTCTCCATATTATGAACTACTTCGTACCAGGTTTTGATGGGTTTTTGTGTGGTGCATATGGTTTTCTCAGAGGAGGTCGAGACTTCTCCTTATCTTTTGTCTTTTTAGGCATTTCTGTAAGAAATTCACGGGTTAAGAAGTCAGAGATAGAATTCTCTTCTCCTTTTATATGCTCAATCTCAAATTCAAAAATGCTTAAGATAGACTGCCATCTAGCAAAAATATGCTTTACCGCAATGTTTTGGACATCCTTTTTTAAAACAGCTTTAGCAGCTTGACAATCAACTCGTAACAAGAATTTTTGATTTAACAAATCAGACTGAAATTTGGTAATACATAGAACAATTGATGATATCTCCTGTTTTATAGTAGAGTATTTTTTCTGGGTATCATTCCAGTGTCCTGAAGTGAACCTGACAATGTACTCTTTACCATTGTCGACCGGTTTTAAGATACCTCCGTAACCCTTGTCACTGGCATCTGTTTCAACAATTTTAGGTAGGTCAGGGTTTGCTAAACTAAGGCATGGGATTTCGAGAACTCGAGTTTTTATTGTTTTAACAGCCTGGGTATGTATATAAGACCAAGGCGGTGGTTTTTCTTTAGTCTATCATGGAGAGGTTTTGCAATTCTACAAAGATTTGGATAAAAATCTAAGACATAATTTAAACTACCAAGAAATCTTTGCAGTTGAGTTTTGTCTAAGATTTTATCAGGAAATTTGCTAGTGAATTGGAGAGATCTATCAATAGGGGTAATAGTCCCATAAGACACAAGATGACCAAGGAATCTAATTTTTGTTTGAAATAAAGAAATATTTTTTGCCGAAACGACGAGACCATTTTTCTTAATGAGATAGAAAAAAGTCTTTAGGTTTTTAAAATGCTGATCAATCGTGCTTGAGTAAACTAGCACATCATCAATGTAAACTATGCAAAAATCTGAATAGGGATTGAAGATATCGTTCATTATCCACTGATATTCAGAGGGAGCATTTTTAAGACCGAAAGGCATAACGTTCCATTCATACTGGCCCAGTAAAAGCGGTTTTATAACGGTGTTGTGGCTTGATCTGTATTTGCCAAAATCCAGATTTCATATCAAACTTTGAGAAGATAAAGGCATGGTGTAATTTTTGCATCGGATCTTTTTATTAGGTATTGGATAGCGGATCCAACGTAGGGCATCGTTAAGAGGTTTGTAATTAATAACTAATATGGGTGTCCCACGTTCAATTTCAGAAGCCTTGTTGACGTAAAACACCGCACAACTCCAAGGGGAGCGAGATTTGGAAATTAAGCCTATGCTTTCGAGAAATCTAATCTCTTCTCGACAATGACGTTCTAAGTTGGCATTCATCTGAGTTGGTCGGGCTTTGGTAGGGATATTCTTTTCATCATAATCAGGCTCATAAGGTAAGTCGACCATGTTTTGCTTTCTACTCCAGAAGGCATTTGGAAGATCAGAGCAAACTTCCCGTTCGAGGAGACTTTGGAAGTTAGCTATCTGAGTTTTTAGAACATTACTTTGTAACTGGTCATCGATCTTTTGTAAATGGATTTTTTGTTTTAGATCGTGCACATCACTTTGTTTTCGATTGATAAGAGAATTTATCTCACTATTATAAATGAAGCTTGCCTTTATAATGTTGAGATTTCTGGTCTTGGGTTTTTCTAAGAAAAGGAAATCAAGCTTTTTATTTTTGATTTTGAAGGATATCCCATCATAACGACATTGTAAGGGGTTATTATATTTATGAAAGGTGTTCCCAAGATTCTTGAATGGTGTATATTGGTAACAAGGACAAAATGGCTTTTTAGAGAAAGGTCTTGATTTAGTATGCTTGCATCTGTTTTCCCTTCTATCTGCAAAGTATTTTGGGACAAGACTAGATTTAATGCAATTTAAATCTGCTCCGGTATCGAACAATGCTATAGTATTAATTTTAAAATCACTAGAGAACTCAAGTGTGACCTTTATATAATATATACACGAATAGAACACATGACTCTATAATACTCCCTTGTTCCTCAAAGATCTTCCTATTCCTAATTCTACTTTTCACATTTGCCAATGCACGTTTTGTATGATTAATATTTTTAATTACATATTAGTAAAAATTATAAAATTTGATATTCTTAATGTACTCATTTCGACAATTCAAACAAGACCCCACATGACTATATTTTTTTTATATATTGGAAAGGATTTAGGAGATTTTATTTACTTATGAATAGTGTTAAATTTGTAAATGGAAAAATATTTGAAGAGCGGAGAAAGTATGTGAGTAGTGTAAAGTCCAAATGGTGTAATTATAAAAGAAATATATAGAAGAAATTTTATTTATACTGTTTTAATATTAAAACAATATATTTTCATTTTTACAATATAATTTCATAAGATATAATATAAATTTTAGAAATTGAATTTTTATTCGATTGGGTACTAGACTTGAAATTTGGGTACTCTATACCTAACAGGTTGGATATGAATATTGGCTTTAGAAAATTCCAGCTACGGGTACCTAGACTGCCATGTACTCAAATGTGAATGTCCGGTCCATGAACTAATTTAAATCTAGGAAAAATTGATGGGAATAATCCCACCTTTTGGCGGTCTTCTTAAAACAGTCCTAGCTTTGGATTAACTCAATAAAATCCCACCTTTTGCCTTCTCTTCTTAAAATGGTCAGTTCTGCATTGATGACTTGCAATTACGGGTAAAAGACCCACGTGCTCTATTTTCTAGCAAAATGAATCCCCACCCCTATCTCTCCTCATCCCCGAAACTCAACCCCACCCCTATCTCTCCTCAAGTCCTCATCCATGAAACTTACCTACCTTCGTGTGGCAATCTAACTGGGAAACCAAACCCAATTCCATGTCTTCCCCTTATTTTCTCTCTCCTACCTCCCTTTTTTCTGTTTTATCCCATCGCTTTAGAGGGCTTTTTTTTTCCTTTTCCCCCTTTTTTATTTTTCATTTTCCATTTTTTGCCACTTCTTCATTTTACTCTTGAATTTATCTATGTTATTCTGGGAAAATCCCCACTTTCTTCCCTCTTTAAGCTTGAACATAAAATCCGATTTTGGAAGGGCTAAAAACTTAGACAATAAAAGATGCATCAAAGAATGAAGCAACAATAACAAGAAGCGCTGATGCAACAATCGATCCTTCAAGAACAATCTTCTCTTTTTCATCCGGATGTTTTACTTGATTTTTCGCATAATTATGTCTTTAATTTTTTATTCTTTATATTTTTTTTGGTATTTACAGCTATTAGATTAGATGATTATCGGATAATATGGGTTAAATTTGATGGATTTTTTTCAAGTTGAAAAAATTGGGTCATTGCCCTTTTTCGAATTTGTAGTATGTACACCTGAAATTGATAAATTTTGGGGAAATTGAATGATGGGTAATGTGATTTTGGCATTCTAATGTATCGAATCAAGTACTTGTTTGTTCTTTGTGGATATGTTGTGTAATAAGTTTAATATCTGAATATATAGTGGTGTGTTTGAGTGGCAAGGTGTGATTTTGCATTGATGGGGGGTTTAATTTCATGGGAAAATAATTTTCCATTGAAAAGAAGACATATTTGAGAGTTTAGCCATTTTGGCTTAATCTATTGCTGCTCGCCGGAGCATATACGTTCCGTTGACAGAGGAGAGGATATTGATGTAGATGCCAGAGCAGAAATGATCTCCAGCGCCGGCGAGGACAGTTGCATTGACTTTAGAGTTTTTGGTCGAGTGACCTCCCACTTATCTCTCTCCTCCATATCTCTTTGTTAAGAAGGAATATTAAAAAAAAAAGGTTAACCGGCTCCCAGCAGGTAACAAGTGAAACAAGACCATTTTAAGAAGAAAAAGCAAAAAGTGAGATTTTATTGAGTTAATCCAAAACTGGTACTGTTTTAAGAAGACCGCCCAAAGGTAGGATTATTCCCATCAATTTTTCCTTAAAACTATTGTTAGAAAAATAATTGCAACTCAGACTATCAAAGGGATAATTTACCCCTCCAAAAAAATATTTTCCTTTTTCCTATTTGAATGCAATTTGGTTACAGATGATTATACATTATGTTTACGTGAACAACAATTTGCTTCTATTTTGGGTGGAAACTAAGGTCACTTGTAGTCTGGGATCTGCGTTCAGTGACGATTCTTAGGCAGTGCAAAGGGCGACTGTACAGGGCCTCTAAAAATTGGGGCCTCAATAAATATAGTTTTAATTTTCGTAACATAGAATAGAAAAATTCCTCTAGACCAGTGGTTAGAACTTGGGCCATAAATGCTGATGACCAGTGGTTAGAACTTAATAGCTGGACATACTTTTTCTTTTACCTCTTTTCCTTTTCAAGACAATTACTTACCTTTTGAGTTTCTCCAAAAAGCCATATTCATCCCCCAGAATTTTCAACCTATCTACTGCATTGCTGCATTTCCATCCATTATTTAGTATAGTCTAATAGTAAGATATTTTGAAACATCAAGAATTACCAGGCAAAGGAGCAACAACGGTAAATTTTGTTTTATAAATTTTTTATTTTCAATTTTATTTGCATTTAGTACTTTTTGTTAATAGTTCTAATTGATCAAATCCTTTTAGATTAGTCATATAACTAAGTCTTGAATCTCCTTGATATCTTATCTCTCCTTTTTTTTTCCCTAAAGATGTCCTTTTTTTTTTTTTTTTGAGGTGGCTCACACCCTTCTTTAAGTGCTCTTTCATTTACATTTTCACTGATTGTAGTATTTGATTAATAATTGAATATTGTGCTTAATACATTTTGAAAATAAAAAAAAAAACAAAATGAAAAAATTTAGTTTTCTTTTTGAACTGTTAATGAAGGGCCCAATTTTAGGAATTGCACATGGCCTCCATTATATTTGCCTCTCCCTTGTGTGCATTGGAATCTTGACTGCTTCAAAAGCTCTTGTTTTATTGTGTACTTAATTATTATTAACATGTGTTGTCTTATTACTTGTTTCTTTAAGAGGGATGTTGTCTTATTACATCAGTTAGTGTCATTTCAAATTTAGAAAAATATTCAAGAACATGTACTTGCGGAAGAAAATGAGCAAGACCGAGAGAATTCAGGAGCGATCCGCTCTGATACCATGTTAAATTCGAGGATTTAGGGAGGAGAAAAAAAGTGCAGCCATTGATGGATAGGATAGAGCTTGGAGAGAGAGATAGATTAAGAAATCACATTTTATTATTGATGATAAAAGTGATTACTAATGAAACTATTACAAGAACCCATTATTCGGTCGAACTCTAATCTCGACTGGAATTTTTTTGAATATCTCTCAATTATTTTTTTGTGTTATTGCTTCACAGGAGCCCGTTGCTGTCTTCTTGTTTTGATTTTTCGAATAATTATGGTTTATATACATGAGATTGAATGTGTTTAGCTTCTAAACAATCATACAATTCATGTTTTTTTAATATATTATTAGTGCAGTTGATCGCCATTTTGACAATTATGCTTATTTCTTTTTACATTACATATATGTTTGATCTACAACTTCAAATTATGTGATTAGCACATTATGTCACGTGTTGAATACTTTGCTAGCTTCACACCAGCTCTGCTTCATAGTCTCGGATAAAGGAAGTCATGAGGCTAGGCTTGAGAGTAGAATATATAGAAGGAAAATGCTTATAATTGTTGTATAATACTTTATGAGTGAGTTGTGTGATACTAATATCACACGAAATCCCATCCTATTCATATGCATGCCCCCTGCTCTAAAAAATTATAACCTCCTCAATGGAAGGCTCCGATTATGTCACTGAACCACATATCATACACGGTCTAGATAATTTTTCATAATTTACAAGTTCGGCAATACCCTCGCATCTAACTTTGTAAACACCCTTTTCCTATAGGGCCTCTTATATAAGTAGCTTAACTAATTGGCCCTAATTGTAAGCCATATAATTTCTTTAGCCCACATAGCCTCCATACATCCCAGCACAATTATGCAGACTATTTGGCCCAGTTCTAGGCTTTCTAGCCAATAATAATGTTTATGTTATAGTGTTTCATGTGGAAGTTTATATGGATGTGAATAAGTTACTTTACATGGTAGGCAACATTGGGCAACACTATAAACTACCAACGCTTATATCATACATCTAGAGAGGAGCATGTTATCATCGTATGTAATATACAATGTTTATCATACATCCGGATGTACCATGCACCCAAGGCTATTTTTTTTGCTCATTTGGAGCTCTCATCACTATACTCATTTGGAGGTTCCAAATGAGCAAATGAGTAAAAAATAGCCTTGGGGTGTACCATGCCAGAGATATGATGAATGCACTTTATTTAATATGCTCTCAATTAGTAATTTTTTATGTCATATATGAATGTTCTATTATTAGATGACTATATTCCTTTACTGCCTTTTTTTTTATCATAATAGATGATCGTAAGTTGATTTTACAAATAAAGATTAATTATTTTTCTTTTATTCAAGATTGCATGTTCTTCAACTATAAATTGTGTTGTTCTTTTGGGAGTATAATACAATTAAGATTCAATTTTCTTACACACACACGCACACACACACATATATATATATGTATATATATATATATGTATATATATATATATGTATATATATATATATGTATATATATATATATGTATATATATATATATACTCCAAATCTTGTTTGCCATGTTCCTCCCGTTAATGTCTACATAGCGATAACACCGAGTCAATTTTAAGCTTTGATTTCGATCTTGCGAACGATCAACCTTCACACTTTATTTGGATAACAAGAAATATAGAAGGGGAGGGAAGGGAAAGACAAGCAAACTTATGCGGATTCATGAAGTAATTATCGAATAATCTAACAATCAAGATATATAAAATCTCCAAAATGTAACATAATCGTTGATTATAACTTATCTCATGCTTATCGTAGAAACCACAAATACCACTTGAACTTCATGGTCATCAAGATATTTCATCCTAAAGGTGACTTCCTTTATGTGTTAATTTTACTTCTATTGTTTTGTATCATTCGATTTCCCAATTTAGATTAAGGGGAAGTAAGTTCCCCATTTCAGTTGATAAAATTTCTTTTAAACTTGGTACTGTTTGCACTTCGCATGCCAAATTGATGTAGGAAGGTTGGTTGTCCCAGGTTCGACGAAGAAGCCAATCGTCGAAACCGCTAAAAAAGATTTATACTAGTCGGGCATCCGATGTTAGAATGCTTAATAAAATATCTTTTCGTGAAGGAAAACGGGCCAACGAACGCAACTACGCCGTGACCTACAGGCTTTTTAAGATATCCGGATTCGTTTAGGTCCCGAAAACAACATTTTTTTCGAATTTTGTTTTAATTAATTTTCGTATTAGGGTTTTGTTAGAACTATTTAAATGCTTCTGAGCCGTCATTAGAGTCGAATATTCTTCTGATAATAATATTTTGAGAGTTTATTTCTTTTTTGGTGGATTTGGAAGCTATTTGATATATTTATCTCTTGTAAATCTGTTCGTTCGTATTAGAATTAGCGCTTACTTTTCTTTAGTAATTCTGACTGTGTCAGAGATGATCTAAGAACGAACTACTCATATGATGCCAACAAATCTCCTCATAAGATAACAAACAAATGGAGTCCAAACCACAACCCACTCGAAACAAAGATTAATATTCATTAATTATAAAAGTCATACGACATCCTACTATAAAACCACGGAGTTCGGCAAAGAGAAAAAACCAAAAAACTCCAACCCCCATTTAAACAAGGAGGGCCCCGTTGCCAAAAACACCATTTTTATATCAACTCAATAATAATCACACCGTCACAACTCACAAACCCCCTATTTTTTTTTAAAAATCGAAATTCAGCAAAAACCTTTTGAGGCGTTTTTTCCCCCTTCTCTCTCTCTCCTCTGTTTTCCGCCCCCTCTTCTATCCATTTCTTCATACAGTCAAGATAAAAAAAAAGGGAAAAACAATTCTCTCAGATCTTCAAGTATCATTCATTTCAATCCACGATTTCGTCAGAAACCCTAATTTCCCCTCTCGATCGTCGCCGATTCACCGAGAAATTCTTCGATTCACGGAAGAAAAACATTCATCAAAAAATTGAATTAGATTAAAACAGAATTGAATTTTTTCTAGGGTTCGAAAAATAGGAAAGAGAGAGAAAGAAGAATTTGATATGATATTTGATGGATGAAGAACGATGCCGGAGCTGCGTAGTGGAGTGCGCAGAGGCCGAGCATCGAGAAACCCTAATACTAACAACAACAACAACAACAACAACAACAATCAGGAGGAGATCGACGGCCAGAAAGTAACCGGAGGTAGGACACGTGGACGGCGGGGAGGAGTTACAGCTGGTAGAGGAAACAACGCCGGAAACCGAGGAAGAGGTCGAAGGAGTAACCGGAAACCGGCGGCGCCGGTTAGTGGTGGTGGTGAAGGTGAAGGTGATGAGAAGCGTGTAGAAGAAGTAAAGGTATCGAGCCATAAAACGCCGTCGTTGAAGGATAACGAAGGAGGTGGCGGAGTAGGGTTAGGGTTAGGGTTAGGAGGTGGTGGTGAAAGAGAAGAAGTGGGAGAGAAAGAGATGGATGAGTATGATAGTGATGGTAATGCTATTGGTAGAAGTGCTGATAAAGGTTTGAATGATGATGATGTTTCTGGTGCTCCCCTTCCTGAAAAGGTTGCTTAATTTAATCTTTTTTTCTTGTTTCTTGTGTTGTTGTTGTATGTTGCAATTTTGTCTATGTTTGAATGTGTTTGTTAATTTATGTGCGGAATTTGATTGATTAATGGTGCTGATTGAGTTTAAAGTGTGGGTTTTTTGCGAAAGAATTGAGCTTGTTTTTGAAGTTGATTAGTTTTAGCAGTTTGCGGATGCTAATTGGTTGGTAGAAGTCTTAGGAGTGAGACACGGAGCCTCGAGTTCCCTCCCGGTGTTATATGGAAGTGATTTGAACTATTTTAGCAGTTTAAGGATCCCAGAGGGCTGTCAAATTTCAAGTAGCTAATTCATTTTTTGTTGGTAATGTTTTATATGGATGATGCTATGTTCGTTGTCAGATGTGTGCTAACTTGGGAGAGCTTCCTTTTCTCAATAGTAGTAATTTTTTTTTTTTTTTTTTTTGGTAATGTTGCATTTCAGTGATGCTGTATGGATGGTTGAAGTTTGATTGGGGTTGATAATTTGATATGTTATTTGCTGGATGTTTTATAGAGAGTGTCTTAGAAGTTGTTTAAGAGCACGCTGACTTATTTCTTTTCTCCAAATTTTATTAGGTTTGTATATAAAGTTTTAAACATGTATAGCACTGGTTCTTAGTGAAGCTGGTTTGGGTGATTTTTTTTTTGTCTTTTTTTGAGGGAATGATGTTTAGATATTCTTATGGTGTGGATGAGAACAATGTTCGTACATTTAGCATCTTTTGGAGTTGGAACTAACTTGTTTTACGTCGATCCAAACAGGTTCAGGTGGGGGGTTCTCCCATGTACAAAGTAGAAAGAAAGTTAGGAAAAGGTGGTTTTGGCCAAGTTTATGTTGGTAGACGTGTTCACGGTAACACAAATGAAAAAACTGGTTCGGGAGCTATTGAGGTATGGTTTTTACAATTTAAACATGCATATTGGCTTATGTACATAAGTAGTTTCTTTTTCCTGATGTATTTCTGCCTTGTGTACCTTAGGTGGCTCTGAAGTTTGAGCATAGGAGTAGCAAAGGTTGTAATTACGGTCCTCCATACGAGTGGCAAGTTTACAAGTGAGTTTCTTTTCTTGCTGCATATCTGTTGATGTTGGTCTAATTCCCCTATATGTATTTCATGATCGTTGAACTAATCTTGTGCACTGTACTTTGTTTTTTCCCTTCAGTGCTCTTGGTGGTAGTCATGGAGTGCCACGTGTGCATTACAAGGGTCGGCAAGGAGACTACTATGTTATGGTATGTTTTTTTTTTGTTTCTATGATCTTTGTAATTTTGGGTAGGAATGCTGACAACAACTTGGTGCAGGTCATGGATATGCTAGGCCCGAGCCTTTGGGACGTTTGGAATAACAATTCTCATTCGTAAGTAGTTTAAGTTGTAGTATTTTCTTTTTTTTGCTGTTGTTTTACCTTTGCCACTAAACAGGTTGTATGTTTATCAAATTTCAACAATTGCAGGATGTCAATTGAAATGGTTGCATGCATTGCAATTGAAGCAATATCCATTTTGGAAAAAATGCACTCCAGGGGGTAATATATCATGCTCTTGTTCAGCTGTTCTACATTTTCTACTACTGCAAAATTGAGATTTGTATATTATGAAGTTAAGATTTGTTTCAGTTTTTTTGTTTAGAACTCCAATGAATCTTAGGAGAATTCACTCTAAGAAAGCTTTTTAGCTTTTGTTGACATGCTCCTATTCATTTACTTATGTTATTCATATATATCAGACTAGTTTTGAGATATATTTAATATTATATGTTTTCTGCAGTATCCTACTTTGTTTTTGATATGATGATATTTTATTGAAGCTCAGACTAGGGCTGGAATCAATTTGCATTTTGCAAAAAGTAGGGATTTTGTAGATCTAGGTCACATTATCTGTTAAGCTTTATTTTTTATCCATCTGTTGGTTGAGGAAGCTATAGAAGTTTGCTTAGCTTCTTTCCTTATGAAGCCATCATATTTTATTTGTTTTTTTTTGTTTTTCTGTTTGTAGTATTTGCTTTTCTGGAGAGTGAATTAGTTCATATTTTAAGTAGACCAGACTCCAGAGTTAGTAGTTATTGTTTTGAATCTTTTGATTATTCATTTTCTGGTACATGTCCTGAAAAGTTCTCACAATTATGGCAGTTATGTGCATGGAGATGTAAAGCCTGAGAATTTTCTGCTTGGACCCACTGGAACTCCTGAGGAGAAAAAGCTGTTTCTTGTTGACCTTGGGTTAGGTGAGTTTGTCATCTTTGTTCTTTTCTTTATTGATATATAGTTCTTTGGGTTCTGATGTAATTCCATATATGTAATGATTTTTAACATAATGTTCGTCCATTTTTCAGCTACTAGATGGAGAGATAGCACAACTGGGTTGCATGTTGATTATGATCAACGGCCGGATGTTTTCAGGTTTGTGTTCATGTACTGTTATGTGGATTTTGGAAATGATTGAATTTATAATATTTTATTCTTATGATAATTCTCACTGGTCATGTCCGTTACTGTCGCTACAGGGGGACCGTTAGATATGCAAGTGTTCATGCTCACCTTGGAAGGACTGGTAGCCGGAGGGATGACTTAGAATCACTTGCTTACACACTCATTTTTCTTCTGCGTGGTCGGCTTCCTTGGCAAGGATATCAGGTCATTGCATTGCTTCTGTGATTGTGTACATGCTCCAGGAAGTTGTATGCTTTTCTAGTTACTTTTTCGTTCTGATAGGGTATTCTTCTACAGGGTGAGAATAAGGGATTCCTTGTATGCAAGAAGAAGATGGCAACATCGCCAGAAACATTGTGCTGTTTCTGTCCCCTGCCTTTCCGACACTTTGTTGAATATGTGGTGAACTTAAAGTTTGATGAAGAGCCAAACTATGCAAAGTATGTTTCTCTATTTGATGGGATTGTTGGACCAAATCCGGACATTAGGCCAATTAATACTGATGGTGCTCAGAAGGTATTGGATAAGATTTTTCTTTTTTAAATGTCTTGTTACTCAGTTGGAAATTTCATGTAATGCGGCAATGTTGAAATCATGTTTTTATATTTTGAAGTTGATATTCCAAGTGGGGCATAAGAGAGGACGTTTAACGATGGAGGAGGATGACGATGAGCAACCCAAGAAGAAGATTCGAATGGGAATGCCTGCTACTCAATGGATTAGTGTTTACAATGCTCGTAGGCCAATGAAGCAAAGGTAAATTGGCAGAAATCTACAGTAACACAGTTATTGTCCGTTTGAATAGATTTTTAACAATTGTTGATGGTTTTTCTGCTCTAGGTATCACTACAATGTTGCAGATATTAGGCTCTCTCAGCATATTGAGAAAGGAAATGAAGATGGTTTATATATAAGCAGTGTCGCTTCATGCTCAAATCTTTGGGCCTTGATAATGGATGCTGGCACTGGATTTACCGCTCAAGTTTATGAACTTTCCCCACACTTCCTTCACAAGGTTCATTTCTTATTTTAGAAATATGTGGCTTTTGTTTTATTGTGAACATTATTCTCTAGTTTAATTCGTGAATATGCTATTAACTGTTCTGGGTTCATATTTTGCTCTTTATATATTTACTTGCCCTCTTCTTTCCTATGATTTTAGGAGTGGATAATGGAGCAGTGGGAGAAGAACTACTATATTAGTGCAATTGCAGGAGCTACAAATGGGAGTTCCTTGGTAGTCATGTCTAAGGGTAAGCTGGAGAAGTTAATCGTGGCTTTGCACTTTGCTGTGACGAATTCTTTCACATGCTTTAATAGGAATTTTTGTTTGAATGTGACCTAGGTACTCAGTACTTACAGCAGTCTTATAAAGTCAGTGATGCATTTCCATTTAAGTGGATAAACAAAAAGTGGCGAGAGGGTTTCTACGTCACTTCCATGGCTACTGCAGGGAGTAGATGGGCAGTTGTTATGTCTCGTGGTGCAGGGTTTTCTGATCAGGTACGGTATCAGTATCTAATTGTATTTGTAGCAACTTGCTAGCTAATCTGTCAATTCTGTGCTGGTCATTAATTTTTTATGCTTTTAGGTTGTGGAACTAGATTTCCTGTATCCTAGTGAGGGTATTCACCGAAGATGGGATTCTGGTTATCGCATCACATCAACAGCAGCAACTTTTGACCAGTCTGCTTTAGTACTAAGTATCCCAAGAAGGAAACCTACAGATGAAACCCAAGAAACTCTTCGGACTTCAGCATTTCCTAGTACTCATGTCAAGGTAAATTATTCAAGAATCCGTGGTCGAATTACATATTTCCTGATTGTGCCTTCTCTGGTTTTGCTGAGAATATTTCTTTGTTGCTTGCTGGGCTGTGCAGGAGAAATGGGCGAAAAATCTGTATATTGCCTCCATCTGTTATGGAAGAACTGTCTCTTGAGCTCTAACAAATTGTCAAATACATAGCCTAGTAGGTGCTAATTGAAGGATGCCGTGCACTAGCTCTTTTTAGTGGCCTCCAGCTTGGAAAACTAGAAAAGCACGTTTAGAGGTTGCTGTGGCATTTAGCGTCTCTATGTCTGCAAAATTAAATCGTCATATTTTTTCACGGAGTCTGCTATTGATACCTTTGCACCTCGTGTGTTGCAATTCATTGTTGAGATGATGTCTGTGAAATTTCATATGCAGTGGGATGGAGGCATTCTGAAGAGTTTGTATAGTCTTTGATCTTTAGTACTGGATTGGTTTTGTGCACAGGTCATCTTTAAATTGTTGAACTTTTTGGGCAATGTGCAATTAAAGATTATGCAAGGGCCTGTATCCTGTTATCTCTTTTGATTAATTGGCAGTCCAAGACTTGAATTTTTTTCCTGTTATGTTCAGAGATGGCTTGCTAAAAGATAATATTATTGATTGTGCTATCTACTAGTCGTGTTGAAATATTTTGCTCCTCTTCGCACTTCTGGCTGTTTCTCACTAGTCGTGATTTGTCTTTATTTGTTTACAAACAGCCACTGTAGTTAGCATCTCTCAATTTGAAGTGTTTTGGCAGTTTGCCTTTGCTCTAGGGACTCACTACCTGTTCCTGCTTGTAAAAGGTAATCAGATTTCGCATCTCAAGTTTTGTCCCTTTTTCTTACTTGTATGTCATTATGTGGTGGTTGGCATCAATGTTGTACTGCTTGGATAATTCCTCATTGAAATGGTGGGCATGCTGAGTATCTCTCACTGAAATATTGTGGGCTTAAAGGTAAACTGATGTTTGAACTGGTTTGTGTGTGTTTGCTAGTTGGTATATCCGTATATGTTGATTGTACTACTCTTCTGACTTCTGACTTCTGGGGATACAGAAGCGAGAATGCAACTTGGTGCTAGTTTGTTTGAGCACATAAGTAATGTTTTTAATGAATTTGATTTTCCAATTTTCTTTTATTTCCTATGAAGTACAACAAGCTGTCTTTGGTTGATTAAGGGAACTGGAACTTTCGAACTTACTTTGGCCCCCTTTATATAAGCAAGTTCCTATATTCATCGGAAAGTAGAACACTTCCTATATTTGCTTCCAACCAACTCACTTTACATACTTTTACTTGCTAGGAATTTTTCACCTCTCATATTTCTTTATGTTGACCAAACAAGCATTGTCTAGTGTCTTAACAAATAAAATAGCTCTATGGCTGTACCAGTCAGATCGTATGTTGGTATTGACGAGTCGGCGATTTGTTATTTCCAGCTTAATGTTCTTGACATGTTTGTTCACCCAAAAATCGTAGGTACTATTTTCTTGACAATAATGCTGTTTGCCATGGTTCAAAATGTAATATGTTGGCAACATCTTGTATAGTTTTGACGCCTTAAATCAACTATATTATTAACTACAGCAGTTGTTTGATTACAGGGGCCACTGAAGGGGTACACCAATCATGTGGCCTTGAACTACATGGCTCTGGTGAGATTTCTCACTTTCTGTATATACATGAACCTAGAAAAATCTGTGGCTCTTAAACGGGTTAACAGAGTGAAGCAAGCTTGGTTATTGGTTAGGGCTGAAAGTATAATTTGCGTGGAAATATGTCATATAGGGGTGTTTTATTTTAATATTACTAACATGCTTCTTGCTAAAAATTTGTTTGCTGTATGAATAAATGAAGTTGGGCTATGTTTATTCAATTTTTTTTCCCGACCGAAGGTAATAGAGTAAGGGGCCCTTTTCTATCTTCCCTGTTCTATTACCGAAGGTAATAGAGTAAGGGGCCATGTTGGGAACCCTTGGTTTTCTTGCCTTGGTGTTGTATGGTGCCAAACTTCTTAGAGGTTTCGGTTTGGTTAAATTGTTACATTTAATTTCAGCGGAGATTTTATTCATGTATTAAGTGATTCTGTCACGTCCTCTTTGTTAGCCTACCTTCGGTAATTGGATGGTGTACATCTCGTGTAGTCTAGTATCGTCATATGTTTATTGAAATCTTAGTATTACTTCGTTGCGTGTTTTCGATGAAATTTCACACATAACTCATTTGTTATAGTTAGTAATTTGAGTGCAATATTATAAATTTTCCATGTTTATGAATCCATCTTAGAAATGTGTTCTTGCTAAATTTCTATCACTGCCTACTTTCGTAGTATCACCTTACGAAGTGGTAATTGGAGTAGCATGAAGCAAGAGATGTTACGGGGGTGGACAAGAGACATTCCTTTGTATATCGCCAGTATTGGAATCTAGACACCCATCAAATGGGTTACCACAGGGGCTGTTGTGTAGCTTCAAATATAATTCAATTTTTATCTTGTGCATTTGGGTTTAATTTTACACCCTCTTACATTTTTAGGCCCGTCTTCACATGTGCATAGGGCAAAGAATGTGAGGGTTATGATTGCACCAGGGCATTTTCAGCAACTTAATAAAAGCTAGCGCATGTTCATCTGGGTGAGATCTTGTTGCAATTATTCAGCTTCTGGCATTTGAGTACTCTGCTATGGCTGGCGTGCTTCTATCATGCACAAGTTGTGGGGTGTCCAGTCTTTCATAATTAGGCTCACATGATGCATATGCTGGTCATCATTATTATTATGCAAGAATAGGATGTTATGTGGTTGATGCTTAGTTTTCATATTCTAGGCTTAAGTGCTTAACATGTTGCAGATGGCGCCATGCTGGTCATCCATATCAGTTGGAGTATATTATACCAAAGTAGCGTATGGAGACTCGGAAGTTGTCACACATCCTCTCCTACTTGCTAATAGGGTTTGGTTTGGAGGTTTCTCATTGTAGATTACGTTTTAAGATGGCTGCCCATCATATTTTTTTCTTCTAGATACCTGTTCTTTTAGTTACTAATATTGCTATCGAAATGCGTATTCAATTTGCAGTTCTATTTGAGATTTTGGGATTCTTGTTGCTTTTTGTTATATGGTTACGTACTTGTGGTGATCGGCATTTGAATTGGCTGGTGGAATCATACACATGGGGGTACTATGTGTATGGTATACCCAAGACTAATTTTTGCTCATTTGGAGCTCTATCTATTATGTGACTGCTCATTTGGAGGTTTCAAATGAGCAATGAGCAAAAAAATAGAACCTAGTGTACCATGTTAACGGTACACCCGAGTGTAATAAATTTTGTATTCCCAATTCTTATATCGTTTGGTATCTAGTGTCCGGATTTATGATTACACCTAACTAAGATGGTGCTTTATTTAAATAATCGTATCAACTTTAATAAGTTATATCATATCCATTTTTGATATAATCATGTACTCTGAATCATTTATCCGTTCAATTGGTTCAATAACAATGTAATTTCGATAGAATCAACTAGATTATGAATTTTCAACTTCATGGGTAGCACCTCTTCAATAATAAAGAATTTACATAAAAAAAATTGGATAATAATCTAGTAGAGTCATAAACCAAAAGATACAGTTCCTTAGGAGTTTAGGACCATGTAATAGATTTTAAATGTGACAACTACTCTTCTTGGTACAAGGGTGAAGTACAAGGGTGAAGTCAATGCTCATAAAGTAAGTTCGTTGATGAACTCTTTATTTTTCTTTTCTCTAAATGCGTAAAATCAATTGTACTTTGACCATGAAACTATGTCTCTGCTTATAACATTAACTATAAGCACTTCACAGGTTCTTATACACAATTACAAAGCTGTGATTGGGAGGGATATTAAATGGTGGAGTCTCTAGAGGGCTCACCAGACGTGATTGGTTCTGCAAGAAATATTGCTACCATTTGGTTATATAGTATTATTGCTATATGTATGTATGTTTGGTACTTAATCTAACACGATTGAACACTTTTTGCCATTTAATCACTTTCGAGTACTAACTAAAGATTTCTATACAAAATTTTTAGATGTCAAGAGTTTTTCCCAGTTTCACAATGCTAAGATAATCGTTTTAGGTGTTCGCGAAATTCATTAATAAATCTGTAGCTGATATTAAAATCAAATGTTTATATCAATTCAAAATTGTGAATATAAGTTGCGTCAGTACACTAATTTCTTTCTCTCTTCGTTCCCCAAACCACAAACCCTAGGAGAAACCCTTAGTAACCGCCGCCCTCGCAGGCTTGCTGGTGGCTAGCCTAGCGCGCGGCTGTCGGCGAGCCTGCCCCATTCCCCTTGTTCTCTAGTTCTTTCCTTCGTCGTCCCCATCTAGTTCCTGCACCGGTTCCGTTCGAGTTCGTCGGCGAGAAAGTTGGTCTAGGTATTCTCGTCGCCGGCAAACTCTACCGTTCCCCCTCCCCTGTTGTGTACCTCGTCGGGCGTCCCTTCCCCCTCCTCTGTCTAGTGCGTCGGGCTTCCCTTCCCTTTCCCCTGTTGTGTTCCTCGTCGGGCTTCCCTACCCCCTCCCCTGTTACGGTAGTTTGTCACAGTACCTCGGCTAGTTCCCCCTCTCCGTTACCCTGATTTTGGTATTGCAAAGTTTAGGTTTAGGTTTAGGTTTTTCTTCCCCGCTCCCCGGTTCGATTTGGAAGTAGTTAGTGTCTAGATTCCCCTACCCCGTTCCCCTGTTTAGTGTCTTAGTGCGTCTCCCCTTCCCCATCCCCCGTTCGTGTTCGTGTTCACCTGAGTGTTGGCTCCCTAGCTGTTTATTTATCCGCGTTCAGTTGTTTAGTACTAGGTTATTTTAGTATGAGTTTGTTGTTTGCTTACTCAATCTGCTTGATAGTTTTGTTAATTGCTGGAAGTAGCCCTTGTCTTCAAGGTGTTGGGTATGGTTTGTGTGGTTGGTCAATGTTTTTTATGTTGCTTTATGGTTTTCAGGTTTCATGGCTGGGGTTCTTTTTCCGATTTTGAAAATCGGATGATGGTTCGAGATCTAACAATGGTTAGATTTCAGTTTAGTTTAGTAATGATCTTATCAATCATTGCCTTGACAAAAAGATATATGAAGGCGGCTCCCCAATTTGTCAATTGGGTTTATAGCGCGTCAACTCAATTGAGCTTCTCCTCAAAGGAGAAGCTTAAAATACCCACTCAAAAGGGTATTGAGCCACAAAGGAATGTGACTCTTCCAAGAATCCCGATCCAAGAGTCCCATGTAATAGAAGGTCATGGGAATTGGTCAAGTTGCAAGATCCAAATTTCGCTTGTTCTTTGTTGCCCTGTTGTGAAATCAGTCCACTCCTTCCACTACTTCCAATCTTCCATCATGTTTCTGGCGATTGTCAACCACCATAAGAAGAGCTACAACATAGTTATCCAACATCATCGACCTCCAAATCGAGCAGTTTTCTCCAAGTTTAAGTTATTTACGTTCTTGTACTTGTTATGTAAGAGCAAGTAATGCTCAGTTTAGTTTCGTTGTTTTTAGCATGGATGTACTATCTTTAGGATGTACTGCTTTTAATTAATGCAAATTTTGTCGTCAAAAAAACAAAAGCACTATTTTGAATTCAAAAATGGTTATTGAACGACTTACATCATTAACGAACCCCAAACAATGCTTGTGGTTGTCAACTTAGCAATTGTTAATAGTATTAGAGTTGAAGTTTGTGGGCTCGAACAAAGGGAGTATCAAAATGTGGTCGCGTAAAGATATACAATGCAACTTAACAAAAGCTGTCGACAGTTCCCTCACTAGCACACACGGGAGAAAAGCTAAAAACAACGATAATTAATGATTACTAAAAATTTCCAACAAAATTTACCATGATAGATCAGAATCAGGGTCTACTACTCTACTTGACTTCATTTACTGTTTGACGGCATTGAATAACCATATTCCCTATTATCATTCTTTACCTCATAAGCTAACTTATGCATACCTAGCAAAGATTAAGACTTCTGATAGCTTCAGAAGTCATTTCCGTCTTTCTTCTTAGTTGTTATGCCATGCGACATAATCTCCTCAAACGA
The DNA here is from genome assembly GCA_947648045.1 of Beta corolliflora. NCBI lineage: Eukaryota > Viridiplantae > Streptophyta > Magnoliopsida > Caryophyllales > Amaranthaceae > Beta > Beta corolliflora. Next base: position 85,675 of record CANSZD010004140.1, read on the forward strand.
ACCTTTTCCTGTTAAAGAAATACACCCAATAACCACAAGGAAATGAATTTATATAAGCGGGCATGTAGAAGAAGATACAAAAAATTTTGATAGGTAAGCTGAAAGATCCAACTAAACCTGACCCCTACTGATTCTTTCAGCTCGGCTTAATGGGCCAGCAGGCCCCTTGGGAGTAGGAGAAAGAGTAAGGACATCCTCACCCTATAGCGTCTCTATTGATACTGCTATCAATCGACATAGCTGGTTCAGCACTAAGAAGATGATTAAGGACTGAAAGTAGACTTTGGATTAATAATTGGAAGATTATAGGAAATAAAAGAGAACTTCAAGTCTTCAAGCTTTTGAGAGGCTTGATACCCTCCCAATAAATCACTAAAACCTCTTAACAATCTTCTCCATACTTTCCCTCTCCCTAATGTATTCTATTTATGAAGTATCTTCCCTACTAACTCCCCAACTTATTCTTCAAGCAACCCTTAACTGACATACCTAAACTGCCACTTCCCCTTTGCATCAGTAATCGGCTTCATCTTGCCGGAGTTGGCAAAATTTGTCAGTGTCCCACTGCCTAAACTGTCCAGAACTGAGACCAAGCCTTGGTGTGATTGGCAGCTGCTCATTGGTATAAGACGGCAGGCCCATCAATGGGTTAAAAAGTGCAGACATCTATCTTGAAGGAGCATTAGGTGTAGCGTGAAGTGAGTGGTCTTTGGGTGGAGATTCTAACCTGCTGGGTTAGAAGAGTAGGAAAGATATGGTGGGAACTGGGAAGGGTTGGATGGGAGTATTACATGGTGGACTGGATTGAGTTATGGGCTAGTTGGGGGTGATTAAATTTAATGGAAGATAGATTAGGTTGGGTTGTGAACTGGGTGGGGTAATTGGATTTAAAAGACGGGGGCAATAAATGGGGCTTAGAGTTATAAAACTCAAACATGGGCCCTGTCTCAACAAAAAATGAGGTGTAAACCTTACTACTAGACCAAGTACTACTTGCTACGTAGAAGAAGAAACGTAATAGTTGAATTCGCAGCAACAAATAACAAATACTTGCCTCACTCTTATCATGGTCATACTGAATCACAAAGATGCACCTGCAACCCCTTATATCATGCATTTTTCGTTGAACATCCAATATACGTGCATCATAATATATAGCCTGATCTTTTCTTTCCTGTGACAAAGGTAAAAATTATGAACAATATGCCCATAAATATTAAACAAAAGCAAATTTTAACTACCTGAAGGCAGAGTATGACATCCCCCGCCTTGACTTTGTGGCATTCCCAGTTCTCTAGCGGGATCGAACGCTCTCGCACGTCATTTTTCACATTAACCCACTCATCTTCTTCAGCCCCAAACCCCACAAATCTCACACGAACTTCCTGGATTATAAGATATCAGTAAGACACTTGGCGTCTGCCTCAAATAGGAAAAGCAGTACAACTGAAACATCCTTGGTAATAACAAACATCTTGCGAAAGCGTCAAAATATTTGCTTCACTTTGCTAAATAGCTAAATGAAGGAAGTAACTACCATTCCAACATTAATTTTTCACCCCAGCACAAAAGAATCACAAGCGGCTTGTTGTACTAAATTAAACAGTTTGAATGCCATTTGGAATGATTTCAACCAACAGTTTATAAAGTAGGCAGGTCCAAGAAGGCCACATTGCATAAACAATAGAGTTGAACCTTAATCAGGAGTCAGGACATAATTTGAAGACACAACGCAAGGTGAATTGAAGAAGAAAGGGATAGCAACGGCTTTCAAGGCTGGTAATCTGATTGCCAAAGTGGAAAGTCAGTCCCACAACAAGAATAGCGGATCCTATGGTTTCTCGCACAATAACATCTTACTACTAGAAAAGGACTAATAGTTGCAAATGCCATAAGGCCATCTCTTCCAAATTCCAGTATGTCCTCCTAGTTCAGAGGATGCATCATAAAAAGGACTTCTGGATCCATATTGTTTACTTCTCTTGTTAACCTTGACACAAGTGTCATTTTTTTTTCACCTACGCCGTTCCATTCAGGTTGATAATGCAACTAATAAGATATGTTAACAGGGAGAAGTCTAACGTTGATAGCAGTCATCAAGTCGCATATTTCAAACAAGAATACCCCAAGTTGGCTATAAACCTTGACCTTTGTGAAGTAATGAACAATATGTATAGCACACAATCTCTGGCCTTCTTTTCATCTGTCTCCCATTTACTTGATTTATTTATGTTTCAATTATTTTTTTGGTGGGAAGTGGGGTGAAACCGTGAAAGCGGCTAATCACTGTGTTTCATCTGTTAAGTAAAAGCATAATTTCGGAACTTACAGCTTCACCTGAGCTGACAAATCTGTGGGTGAGGAATCTCTCAACATCATACCTACACCGCAGAAACACAAAGTAAAAATGGGAAGGTTGCAACAAAAAGCACATAACTAGGTATAAACGTAAAGATTCCAAAGGATCTGAAGATTCATATACAAAATTTCTTTAAAACTTTCAACCATATCCAACCAGCCTTTGACTACAGCTGGGGTATGGTTAAAGAATCCAAGCCAGACTCCCTTATACTGCAGGAAAAAAAAAAAAACAAGCAAAGGAGTTTCACAAACCCACTGTAACTGACATGCAGTCAGACATGACAAAATCCTAACATATCCAGGTCATAAAATTATTAACACCATTAAGGACAAAAGAGGTTTTCAAGCCGAGCATGAGAGATAACATTTTTAACACCTGTATCACTTTCAAGCATAAATCCTACATCATACACTCACCTCACAAATCCCAATGGATATCACCTAGCATAGTAGGTAAAGTCTTGTGGGCATATACCAAGACTTGGCATGGAATCCCATCTGCATCACTTTTTACTGGCTTTTGTGGCACTCCAGACGGAAAAAAAAAAACAAAAATCCACTTTTGCAGAAGAAAACTATCCCCATGGAGTTTGAAGTATAGATACTTGACTGCGTTAAAAACAATCAATTCAATATATTTCTGCTTCTGATTTCAGGGTTAGTAAATGACTACACCATAGGTTCTGATTTCCAAACTCGTAGACGTTTTCCAGGCTGTTTTCTCTAATCCATAAATGTCAATTGCTAGTGTGCAAAAACATTTGAATTATTAGTGTACAAATACTATATACAGCTTGCTAGTCCTTGCACTTACCACGCTCCATCCCTTGATGACCTAGCCTCAAACTCTAACTCTGATAAATCTGGTAACTTTTCTCTTGCTGCAAGAAAGACAATAGTAGTTAGGCAACAAAAGGTATGAGCTGAGAATGTTGCATCAAAAGAGTAACTTAGACATTTTATAAATATGAGAGGATTGTTACAAGCTAATGCAATATGCTTCTCAGGAGAAATAATTACCTAAAAGCGCAACCCAAAAAAGGTTTAAAGACTCAAAGCATAAAATATGTGAAAGATTAGGCTATATGTAGCGTGGTAGAACACATCTGCATCAGGAGCAACAATGTCTACATACCTCAGAGTTCAAGGAGATATCTCTTCTTCACAGACAACGAATAATTAACATATTGGATTAATTATTTGACCACGTACTACTAGATTGAAAGGGGCAAGAGCTAAAGATTAAAAGATGTAATAAACCACAATACATGCCAACAGCATCAAAGTATTTTCTGATTCCCCAATATGAAAGGCATTGTCAATTGGCACATTGATCACTGTAGTAAATGTCCTGATTAGAACAAACAGCCCAAGTTCTAAATCTCAACATGCTCCTCAGCAAAAAGCCAGTTGGAGAGCATTCATAACAGCTATGGAGACGAAAACAGCTAGGCAGTCTAGGAAATTAAGCACCTTGCTAGCAGGTAGCGATATATAATACCTACTAGCTAGAAACTTTGCAAGTGAAAGAGATTAAACCTTATTTTTTCTAGGTTACAGGAAACCAAATCAAAATCACAAACTTTGCAAGTGAAAGAGATTAAACCTTATTTTTTCTAGGTTACAGGAAACCAAATCAAAATCACACACAGACGAATGCAGATACAGAATCTCTAGTCCCTTAAGCTGAAGGAAACTTATTATAGCAGTCATCAAATGCATATTAACTCCATGGATCCATCTAGACTCCATATTGACTAAATAAAGTACCTTTAGGCACCTGGTTGCTTTCATTAGCCTTCTTTAGGTCAGAAATATCTGGATGAGCAGGCAAATTTTTAGAAACATTAGGTGAAGGAGTTATTTCTGTTTGATTGATAGACGGTGGATTCGCTTTAGCTGGACTTGAATTCTGTCGGTTATGGAACCAACTTTGCACCTAAATGACAAATGAAGCAGTAAGACAAACAATAAAACAAAAAAAGTGTCGTGAAATATATGAGAAGCGAAAGGTACAATAAATTATAGAAAAGGAAGCACCTCAGCCCACTTTACAATGGGTTTCCCTGCACGTCCAGCAGAGCGACTGCATATATAGAAGTTCTGTTTCAGAGGTCTAAAGTCAAAGCATGCAAACCCTCCAAGCTACTTAGAAACATATGCTTATTACAACATACTCCCTCCGTCCCTAAATAGAGTGCCCATTTCTTTTGGGCACAAGTATTAAGAAGAAATCATGTGTACGATCTTAGTTGTATTAAATCATAATTGACTATAGAAGTTGGTACACTTTTTATGAATTGTTTATTAAGGAGAGAGAATGTGGGCCATATGGGAAAGTGGGTGATATCTGATATTATAAAAAGTTGAAAGCAAAATAATATTTTAATTGGTGGACCCATACCAAATAAGGAAATGGGAAATCTATTTGGGACAAACATAAATGGAAAAATGGGCACTCTATTTAGGGACGGAGGGAGTAATATTCAACTAGGCATAGCATAACTGCAAGAAGTTACCTAATGGACTTCGCAACTTTTACACAAAATTCCCGATTAACCGACAATTCTCCATATTCTGTAAACAAGCTTTCCAGCTTCTCAGTCTGTGAGCAAAAGTTAAAAGTTCAAACCATATTCATAACTCCGTCTGAAATAAAAAGAAAAAGATGTTGACCATTCACATTATAATTGGAGGAGGTGCGCATTCTTGTTAGTATTCTACATTTCTACTTAACAACACATTCTCATGGAACTAGGAAACCAGTGATTTTATGACAAGGAGTAAAAGGGATGGAGATTGCCGTTCTAAAAGGCAATGGGGGGGAGGGATTAGAAAGGGCAGGAAACACTGCACAAGGTACAAATTCTGAAGTCAGATTATGACATGCACAACTACAGAACTTATTATAACCCTACCAGTGACCAAGCTTAAAATTCCTTCTGAGACATTTTTCTTGAAATATAAAACATTGTGTTTGTGCTGAGAAAAAGACAAGGACACAATGTTACAATCTTGTAGCCTAAGGCTTTTTCTTAAAAGGACTAAGGCCCACGAACTATGTTACTATCCTTAAAAAAAACAATAAAGTTGTTATTGTCAAGACTAACCAAAGAAATGTGGAGAAGAACCAGATACAGAAAATATTGGATAATTCTATAATCGTCAATCAAGTTGTTAAACCTCGGTGTACAATACATGCTAGCACAGTCATCATAGATTGATATCTTAAAACATAACTTCAAAATTGGGACCAGCCATTGAGACATCAAAATTAATACGCTTAATTAACACAAGTAATTCAAAACAGGAGCTAGACTAAGGTAGAAACAGTTTTCACTTATGTGTGACTTCCCAAAGCATATATAGTTGAGTATCGGTTGAAGGTAAATCAATCTAATACAAACTGGAGCATCTAGCTTATCTCCAAAAATATTCGGGAAATACTATCGAACTATAACAAACCACTAGCAAGTTCATAATGAGCAGTGAATATGAATTATCAACTTTCAGGCATGGAACATTATTAAATGACATAACACCTGTGCATAACAAGGATAAACAAAAAGAGCAAGTAAGAAACGCGCCAATAAAACACAATTAACAATATACAAGCACACTAGGAAACATCCCCTCCCACCAATCATCTAAACTCTCACGAAAGGCACGAAGAAAAGTCTGGCATTGCGCAAAATCGTCTAAGCACCCCCCCTTCACAGTTTCTATGACATTATGATGAGAAATGTTTTACTAAATAGCTAACCAATGCAAGCGGCAAGCAAGCCACAACTGCATGAAAAATTGTGCGAAAAACAAAGATATTAAGACAATGCTAAAGCAACTCAGGGGTCCTTGGGCTGGCAACCCAAGCCGTGGTGAAAAGCGACCGATGCCTAGCTAATGGGTCAATTTAAGACCTCACAAGATTGAGCTTACAGAACATCACAACGAGATATTATAGAAGAATGTTGGACAATTGAAAATCGTTCCAGCAGTCAGCAATGCTCATACAAAGTTGCACAGGGATTCTAATTTCTAAGAAACCAATTGATCTCACCAGAAACATGTTCAAATTCTGCTATTGGTTAGCACATTACAGCACAATAGTAGGCAATGCATACATAACAAAATGACAAAAAATCATAAATATATCATGAATTTGGCCGAAAAAATGAACATGTAAACACACAAAATTCAATTCAAAAAATCATTCTAGGGCATTTGATCAAAACCCAAAAAAGAACAAAAAGTAATTTGGGAATCCACTGCAACTTAAAAGCCAAACCATTTTTGCACCAATTCACCAAAACCCAGATGATAAAATTACAAAAACAAGAATACCCAGAAAAATAAATCCTTACTTCGGAATCTGTGAAACCAGAAAAAACTTTGTTTTCTCTGGGTCGAACACGAAGACGATCCATGGAAGAAAATTTTCCAAAAAAAAAACCTACTTTATTCCTTTTCTCTATACGAATTGCAGACGTTATCTGGGTTTCTCAAGGGTTTTACAGTGGCAAAATTGGTTTGAATTACTAGAATTATAGTATTAAGCAGTAAGCACATAAAAAAATGTGGTCCTGTAACTTTGAGATTTTCTAACCCCTGCTTCAGCAACACAGTTAGGCAGAAAGAAAAATGAAGAACAATTTTCCTAAATCCTCAACTTTTTAGGGGGATGTTTGTTGGGAAGATTTGTTTAGAAGGTTATCAGGGATCAGGGTGGGTTTCATGGACTTGGCAATAGGAGCCGGAAAGGCAGGGAATTTGAATTTTGCATGTTATTTTGATGCGATAGAAAATAGTACTACACAATAGTACACATGAACTAGTTCTTGCCTTCTTGGCCTCAACAATGTTTCAAGTCATGGTGTGTGATGTAGGGGTTGTTTGGCAATTCGCGGTTGCCCGTTTTGTATTGGGTTTTGGTTGGTTTTAGTTTGTTTGTTTTACTGGGAAGTATCGACTTTATGTATTGGCTATTTGGCTTTTTAAGTTGATGTTTAAACCAGCTGTTTGTAAAAATATTTGGTAAAATTAGTTGTACTTTTTGCCTGTTTATTAGAGAGTTTGTGGGCCAAGAAGTCAAAAGTCAATCTAAAAAACAACTCTAAGCGGCTTTTTCATTTTGGCCTAAAAGCCAGTTTTTCAACCAACAAAAAAACTAATAACCAAACACTTTTTTTGGTTGTTTGACCAAATTGAAAAGCCAAAAGTCAATGGAAAAGTCATTTACCAAACACGGCCATAATATCATGAAATGCATAATTTTTGGTGGTATATTCAACAAAAACAATGGTATATTTATTAAAATAAATAGTATATAGAAATCCAACATATAATTTGATTGTAGGTATGAGGTTGAGGTGGTGGAGTAGTGGCATCACTTTCCACCTCGTATCCCTATGTTTTCGGGATTAAATCTCATGGGACTCATTTGAGGAATTTCCCTTATCCCCTAGTACTATTTTTATTTTACAATGCTTATAAATATTAGAATAAGTTTATTTGAAAAAAAAATGTTCAAAGTCTTATAAAGGTACTTTAATTACTTCTTGGCCCTACTACATAACTCTTATCTAGTTTTATCTATACAAAGTGTTTCATAAATTTATTGTATAAGGTAAATAACATTTAAAAAAAAATTGTCAACAACTATATTTCTGAACTACATATTGTCAAAAACTACTGATAAAAAACTTGTAAACTCAACCTTATTTTTTTTGAAAGAGAAATTTCATTAATTGAAGGCCAAACGACATCTACAATAGGTATTATATATAGAGAAAAACAAGATACCATCAAACAAGATCAAATCAATTTCGTCTTCGGAGAAACTATAATGAATCAGATCGAGCAATACAGCGCAACCCCTTTGTATTTGCTTAATCAAGCAGCTAGTGATGAGAAAGTCTATCATTCTGATATAGATTGGGGAAGAGCATTCTTGATCAAGCCATGTTGACCGCATCCGAGTTACCAATACCTTTTTGTTGATAGTCTTAAACTTCAACCAATGAGAATAATTTTCCATACGTAAAGACAAACAAACCAGACTCACAACTCCCATATGAGAGAAGGAGATCTCCGCAATGAAAACTAAAATCCCCATAGCAGGGCTCGGGGAACTCTCATAAAGAGAGACTAATTTATTCAACAAAACAAGAAAATAAACTAAAAACTAAAAATAAAAGCGGAAAAGGGGCTTACCATGAATTAAATTATCCATTGCATCCCTTAATCGATGAAGAAGTGTTAGGGGAAAAGAGGGGCCGACTAGTTGTAACTCTATCTTATGAGAGCTTTTTAGTTGTAAATTACTATCACTTGCTTATTTCCGCTGACTTGACTTGTGTCAGTGGTGTTTACCTTGTTGCGTCATGTAAGTGACTTCATTATGTCCTCTTTTCCCTCGTTCTCTCACTCGTGTTACTCTATCTATACAAATATACAATTCCTCTAACGAGCATCCATACGAACTATTTATTCCCCTTTTCTTCTCACTGGATTTTTTATTGTACAAATAGGAAATAACAAGGTGAGAGAATGGAGGGAAAGGGGGGATGGAATTAGAATACAGTGACATGCATACCATGCAAGGTCAGTAGTAGAGAGAAAAGTCAACTCAACGAAATTAGTGTGTGAATTAGTAATTGACAACTACATAATTCTTCTAAGGTAGTTCTTTACAAGAAATTTGTGAAAGGTAATTTTTGACAAAATGTGGTCCAAAATAGATAGTTTTGACAAAAATTTAAAATTTTAATCATTGATTTTTTTTTGTTCCCATAATTTTGAAACAAGAGTTAAGAGTATGATGATCTTCTATGTTTCTCATCAATGGTTAATGTATAGACAGTTATGATTCTTGTCATAAGGTAAGCACTAATATTCAATGGAAAAGTACGTAGTTATATCTTTACATTACATCAAATTGATTACATATTTAAGCCGCATGGAGAAATTAAAATGCATGAGAAGAAATGTCAAGTGGAGAAAGAACTTGTATGTATGTTTTTTTCTTGGTAAATCTTGATTGTTACTTGCTTACTATCTATTTTTCCTTACTTTACTTAGCAACCTAAAATTGTAGTTAACTCTCGAGTTAGACTTTTGAGTATAAGTGCTCCCAATTTCTAACATCGAAAACCTATTTTGTTCATAATAGGGAGTTTCAAAGAATCAAAGGAAAAAGGTAGGGAGTTTTATAGAAAGTGTTAAAGATATGGAAACTGTTTGAATAGTTTGGGAATATTATATTAGAGGGCTCGCTCCTAAATCTCAACTGTTTATAAGAGTTTATGAACTTTAAATTCCTCCTATTTTTTTGAGTTCTCCTCTTAAGCAACAAATTACCATGCCATAAGGTTTCCTCACACGACACAATGTAACACCCCAATAATTCTCTCTTTTCAGAAATACCTTTATAATATAAAACTTAGAGAATTACCCAAGTATTATCGCCCGTGTGATAACGTATCGGCTTATTCAAAATTTTGCAGCGGAAAACAATTAACTGAACTTCATACTTTATTATCATAAATAAATAAATAACTAAGTACTTCAAAAATAATTACTCTTTAAATGTCTACTCCAACGAATTTATTAAAATACGTTCCTACTAATGCGGAAACATGAAAAATTAAATTACACAAGCTCTCCATTCCCAGATTCCCAATGACGCTACATCTGCGAACCTGTAAATGTCAATGCTCTAGAGAATCTGCTCACCAAAATTGGGTCATCACAGGATCAATAAGGCAAAACCATGATCAACAATCACAAACAAAGCACGTAATCAGCAAAGCTGAGTACTACATAGTAACACGTAATTATTCCTAACATGATACTAATAAATAACATGCAGGGATAAATAATAATATAACAATATAACATTTCTACAGACAACTTTTACTGAACTAAACTCTAAACATCTTTTTATTACTTTAATGGAATAGTTATTGGACCGAGTTGTCTAACTAAAAACCAGCCTTCACCTAGGAAGACGAAATACGGGCGCGACTCCGTATTCCATAGCGACCTGCGATATCGAGGAACCTTTGAATAAAATTAGAAACGGTGATCAATCCAATTCCCAGAAAAAGCCATGGCACGCTCACCATGTACCCCAACTCCTGATTGTCCAACTTCAGACGTGCACCAGTCTAAAGTTTATTACTATCCACGTTACACTTTACATGATTTACCAATTATTACTTGTTATGACACACAAGCAATACAGATAACATATAATCAAACATTCACAACTTAACTCCTTTTTATCTTAGGATTAAATAAGTGATCATACAACTTACAATCCAAAAGATTATTTCCTTCTTATTTCAATCCTTCTTATTTGTTGAACCTAGCCAACAACCAAATTACCTTTCATAGGTAGAAAATATCAACTTACCAGATAAGGCCCTCGGTCCTTATAAAGCAGTGAAATACTCAAAGGGAACAATGATCAATCATGATCCAACACTAATAAATATATTAATTCCCCCATGTGAATTAATAAATTAAAGTTCCCAACCAACATGCTTGCATCAATTTTCCATACAAACATGATATAAATCTCATAATATAATCTCATAATCAACATGTTTACACCACAGCATAAAACATGCAAAATCCAACATAATCAATATCATATATGAACTCAACATAGTTCCTATACATGATACTACATAATTTTCCTTCCTTAAATCATGATACTTATCTCAATCAACATATGTATGTACGTACGCACTGTGTAGACAAATTGAAAGGCCACTTTTCTACTCTAAAAGTTGCCGAGGGAATAATCTCCGCCTAACAAAATACAAAACATTGGTATATCAATATACTAATAAATTTACAGCAATAAAACCTCACTTAAAAACGTGTCGAAACCTTTTCTAAAATTCTTTTGACACAAAAGATTAAATATTTCAAACCCTAAAATATGGTACTACTAAAATAGGCTTTTAAAACCTCAAAAATCAAGACTTTAATATTTAAATCTCTCCTTGAACATAAAATATTAAATCTGAATTTTTTTTTTTTTTTGCTTAATAATATGAAACATATAATCTGACATAATTAAAGATACAATCTTTAACCAATAATTTAACAAAATAATACTTTGAAATATTATATCAATATATATGAAATCAATATATAAGAAAACGAGGAAAAGAATCAAAAGAAGAAGGGAGAAAAAGAGTGAAATACCGAAATCGCAAGTGAAATATGGCAGCAAAATTGCGAAACTTGCAGAGGCCATAACTGATAGAATAATAATCGGAATCGAGTGATTCTTGAGCCTAAGTTCAATAACTTTTCGAGATCTACAATTTCTCAGAAGGAAATTTTGGCTAAAAATAAACGGAACTATGCAAAATCTGGACAATCAGATTCGGGTGAGAGAAAAAAACGAGTGAAGGGAGGGAAAGAGAATAGTGTGCCGTGAGTTTTGAGAGAGGAGAGAGAAAATAATCTTTGTGTCGTAAAAATAATTAGGCTTAAGGTATTTATAAGTAGGGTTTCTTTTGAGCTTAGGAAAGGAGATTGAGTTTGAATAGAATTCGATGACGACTAGGATTGATAAATTAGAACTCCTAGCATCAATATAACTCCTCTTTCCTAATCTACTTGGGAATTTGCCCCTCAAGTTCACTTAGACTTCTTTTCCAAATCAAATTCGTATTTCCAAACCTTTTCAAAGCATGCCTAATTAAAATATTTCCAACTTTCTTAAATTCTTAAAATAATTTCATTTGACTTTTAAAATAGTCAACCTTCTTTAAATAATAAAATCATTCTAACTAAAATATAAATATATAAATGATAAAATATATTTATAAAATCCTTTAAAATTATGGGGGATTACACACAATATTTTGTACCTTTGTGGCGGGATTTAATTGTTTTTGTTTTTTGGCATACACAAAACTAGTTGACTGGTTTCCATGTTTTTTTAAAGGTAAGGAAAAAGAAGGTTAGGAGACCCTCCGCACGAGGGGAGCTCCAACCTTATCGTTTACAAGGATTGAATGAAGAGCTGAATGAGTACAATTTTCAATACAAAAACTAGAATCTATAAGGTGCCAACATTGGCAATCACGTCTATTTCTTTGTTTCTTCCAGGTAGATATGTCGAATAGTCCAAGAAGAAAATGAGCGGAGATAAGTGCGGATATCCGAATGATGTGGGCGATCTGGGGGACCAGATCGCTTTGATGGAGTTGATAACCATGAGGTTATCTCCTTCGATGTGGAGATGAGTAATAGTGTTTTGAATAGCTATTCGAACTCCATGCTTGAAGGGCGTTAACTTCGGCCACGGAGGCTGAAGATGTACTAAGGTTTAAGGTCTGCGGCTTTGACTAGGTTAGCGTCCGAATATCCGATGATAAAAACCTCTGTCTGGCGAAGAATCACGAACAGAACCGTCGAAGTTGAGTTTATAAAATGGAGATAATGGAGGCTCCCAAGCTACCAAGATTGAAGAAGGGTACTTGGGAGTGGAGGGATGGAGAGAAGAGTGGAAAAACGGGAGCCATAGGAATTGCAGTAATCAACTTGCATTCCTAAGACTCCATTCCCGAGAAAAGAAATTTTGCTTTATGAAGAATCCTATGAATATTAAGCGAGTCGTTATGAAAGATGATATTGTTTTCTTTCTTTCCAAATACTCCAAATTAGGAAGATAAATTTAGAGGCGTAGCTTTTATTTTTTTAATATTAGAAAAGGTATCTAATAAAGTGGCACTAGAAAAGGAATGGGGCCCAATCATTAAGTTCTTTAAAGTTGCCGGAGGGGGAGGAGCTTGGAACAATGTCCAAAGATGTGAGCTATGGATTCCTCGTGGGTGGCACAAAGGGCGCAATGACTAACAGGGATAATATTTCTTTTTGCAAGGGTTGCACGAACCCCAAGACTATTATGGCAGATCTGCCATAGAAAAATCTTTAGCTTTGGCGGGATATCAAGATTCCAAATCCAACGGTGAGGCCATTTTTCTTTGCTAGGTGGGATGTTATGAGCCAGCCACGTAGCAGACTTAATTGTGAATAGTCTGAATAGAGATGGCCAACGATGCGGGCCAATCCAACCCATCCAGCCCGGCCCGCCTCTTGGGCCGGTGGGCCGAGCCAGCCTGGCTTAGGCCAACCCGAACCGTGAAATTGTGGTGGGTGGGCGCGTGGGAGCTCTAACCCACGAAAGCCCGCTACTAAAACCGCCCACCCTGGTCCACGAAATCGGTCCGGCCCAGAGCCCATGAACCAGGACCGGCCAATCCAACCCAAGTAATTATTCAACCAAATTGTGTATATTTTAATCAAATTGTATATATTTTAATCAAATTTCATATATTATAATTCAATCAAATTAAAAAATAATGAAATTATTCATTAATATTAATAATTGTATATATTTTAATTAATTTTAATGGTTTTCTGTAACAATAATAAATGATTCCAATGATTAAATAATTTTGAAAATAAGAATTCTCATGCCGCCGTCACCAATGGAAGTCCACGAACCGCCGGAACCGCTTAACCGCGAAAAACGTAGGTAGCAAGCAGGTATGCCAAGATTTTTCTAGCATGGACTCGGCCCCGTCTCAAACCAAGTGAATTTCACGGTCCTGGTCTCTAGCCATGAAATCTCGGCCCGGCCCACTAGGGCCCGCGGACCGCCCACCCCTGCCCGCACCGGTGGCCATCTACAGTCCCCGAAGGACTAGGGCCCCAAATAGGTTCATCAAAAAGGGAGGTAGAGACGGTAACGAAATGCCTTTAATGCATTTGATGATGTGGTCGGGGGAGAAGAGTTTTTAATTTTGAGAAGATCCCAAGATTTATCGTAGAATGAAGTCTTTTAATAGCAGTGTTAACATCAAACCTGTTTTCATTTTAACTTTAAGATGATCATTAAGTTTTCCTCTAGGCACCGGGTTATGGAGCCAAAAAAGAATTTGAGAACCATCTCCGATTTTCCAACGAATGCCTTTATGGAGTAATGGCGTTGAAGTAAATTTTTTTCCAAATGGGAGAGTCATTTGGCTTGGGTTTGCGGTTAAAAAACGATTGATTTTGAAGATATTTGTCGGAAATGAGCTTAACCCAAAAATTATTAGGTTTGGTGAGAATTTTCCAACCAAGCTTTGCAATAAAGGCTTTATTCATTGGCAGAGTTTTTCTAAGGCCTAAACCCCCTTGGGATTCCATTTAGCCAAAGGTTATCAACTTATCATGCCACTATTGAAACGAATAATACTCGTACAAAAACAAAATTCCCAACACAAAGATATCCACAAATTACTGAATCAGGTTCCGTCACGTGGGCCCTTTGTGATGCCATTAGCACCAGCAGCGATCACCATCATATAAGACGGCATGGATAACAAAACAAAACAACAAAATAGCTCGACCAACTGGTCTGATGATAACATTGTTTGATATTCATGAGTGACAATTTGACAATCTATATATATACTATAGACTCAATAGATTGGTGGGACCAATCAAACCCAAAACCTACCAAGTAGTACTTGGTGTATATAGTGGGATTGGAACCTTCTACACCGGGCATTCGCGGTTGAACCCCTTTGTCCTTACCCCGACTCCAACGGCTTGACCCGCAAAATCGGACTAAACCTACCAAATAGTACTTGGAATACATAGTGGGATCCAAACCATGTACCTCGGGCACTTGAGGTTGAACCCCTTTGTAGTTTGTCCTTTCCCCGACTCCAACAGCTTGACTCGCAAAATTGGACTAAACCTAGCCGAAAAAACACCAAAATTTTTTTGCACCCAAAGCCAAAACCACCTAGACCTAGTTAAAAGGACATCGCTACTCTTTTTTCTTTTGGAAAATGTAAAACAAATAAATGGACAAAAACGCCTGTGCTATGCAAATAGAAACCAATATTCTTTCATTCTATACACAGCCGAGTTCACTCCAAATATGGGGAACTGAGTTTAATACTGCTCATTCAAAGCAATGCTCTCACAAAGAAGTTTTCTACATACATCAAATGCTCAGATTACTTCCCCAAACTATGTTGTTTTAATAGACGAACTATCCCATTAATCATGATCATCAAATACCATACAGTGCCCCCCCCCAACCCACTAACAGACCACGTATAAAAAACAACAGTGTTTACACAACAGGAATCAAAGCAGGACATAGACACCTGTTCTTCCACCTCACCTTCCATCTGTCGAGGTAAATGATTCAGCAAACCCAGAGGGCCGAGTAGGTATGCTTGTCTGCGTGTTGTCCCTACTTGCAAGGAAGGATGATGAAGAAGAATCATCAATACTGCTATCTCCGAAAGCCTGCCACTTCTTGAGGGCTTGTGGTAAGGTCATGTCAAGATCTATTCCATAAATGTCCTCAGAGTTTTCTACTGAAGGCTTCCATACATCAAGGAGAGAAGAAAGAGCATTCACTACATGACCCATTTCGGGCCTCTGGTTTGGCTCCCGAGCACAACAGTGGCCAGCCAGCTCAGCAACTGTGTTGACACTAGCAAGAGTCTCTTCTTCGAGGTCAATGGCGGGGTCAATTGCTTTTTGGAACGAGTCCTTGTTAATATACATCCTCCGGAACCACGTCACCAGGTGAACACTGTCCTCTGGTTGGGTCTCATCAAGGGCCCTCCGCCCCGTGATCATTTCCATTAATATCACTCCAAAACTGAATACATCGACTTTTGTAGTTATGCGACCCATCACTAAACAATAAAAAAGGAAAAAAAAACAACCAAGGATTAGAACAACAAAATATGGCAACTGCATATTGTTTAGGACGTGTTGCATATTAAAAAAAAGCCATGGGTTTTGAGCAGGAAAATATGAAGGTTTCGACAAGAAAAGGGGGCAATTAATAAATAAGATCAGAAAATAGTTTGTTGGTTGAGGGAAAGCTTTAATGGAATGATACTAGAACAAGTTTGAAAACGCTAATCACATGAAATTACATTAAGAGATCCAATTCAGTTAAATTTTACAGGTACTAGTGCACAAGAATTAGATTAAGAAGGTTGATTGTTTCTAGTATCAGCCTCAAATTATTCAAGGACTCACTGGTACAAGAAGTTCCAGATACACAAAAAAGTATTTAAAATTAGGTATAAACACGAAATGACAGAAGGCAGAAACTCTGAGTCTCCAAAAAATAAAGTGGTTCCATGTGCAGTCTTGTCCAGGACCTGCACCATACAGACTTGGTATAATAGTGAAACATGGTACTGCCACCATGGGTAAGAGTAATCAGTATTTAATTTTGTTGTTATTACAGAAAGACTTGGAAAAATTGGTAAGTGGTGACATGGTTCACATAACATCTCTTGTCAGCAAATGATCAACAAGGAGTGTGCTTCTAATTAGCCAAAGAAACACAGGTCATATATTAAGATCATTACATCCCTGCTCTGAAATACGGAGCTCTTAAAAGTCAAACCGGTGGGTTTTTGGTGTTATTTGGAAGCAGCAACTAGATGGGCTATGGCTTGTACGGACCTAAACCAACCAAAACACACATACCAAACAAGCACAAGCATACATGCAAAGAGACACAGATGCTCCCACATGCTATCTTACTGCTTCATCAGTTGACAAAGCATATTTGGTATCATGTCTAGTACATGATTCAATTGTTTAGCCAGGAAAAAGGCAAGCATTAAACACAAATTTATTTACTTATTTTCTAATGAAGAGTTTTCATCTTCATAATATTTAGGCTTAACAAGTAATCTTGGGGCCTCGGCATGCGAAAGGATTATCCTTCAATATCTGAAGTTTTACATAGCCACCATACGAATATTGTCATTCTTTAAAATTCTTCAATAAAGGGGACTAAGTAACTATGTCCAAAACTTAACGACTACTTTTATAAAGTGGCCTGTCATTCTGGGACAGCCCAAGAAAAGATATATGGCTTACAATATACTATTAAGAAAAGAATCTAAATACAAAAAGGAAATAACAAATTTACCTGCATATTCAGGTGCCAAATAACCAAAAGTTCCTGCTAGCCTGGTTTCTATTGAGGTTTTTCCACCATCAGGTGCAAGACGAACAAGTCCAAAATCTGCAACTTTTGCACGCATATCATCTCCCAAAAGAATATTAGAAGGTTTAAGATCCCTATGAATGAAACTTTGATGTGCCAAACTGTGTAAATATTCCACTCCTCTGGCCACATCTAATGCAATTGTTAACCTTTGATTCCATTTTAGGGGTTTCAATTCCTCCTCTTGCCAATCAAATATATACCTACTTAAAGCACCTTGCGGCAGATACTCATATACAAGAAGTTTCTCGTTTCCATCCAAACAGAATCCTAGAAGTGCAACCAAATGTCGATGGCGAACCTTAGTAAGAACAGCAATCTCAGACTTAAATTCTGCCAAACCTTTATCTCCTAATATTCCAGAATTCATCCTTTTGACTGCAATCTTGGTTCCATCAGGTAACTCCCCTTTATAGACTGTCCCAAAACCCCCTCTTCCTAAAATATTGTCATCGCTGAAGTTGTTGGTAACGTTCCTCAACACTTGAATGGAAATGATCATGTTATTAGTCTCAATTACATGGACATCACTGGGGCCACTACTACTCCCCTGACTTTGCTCTTCACTCATTGCCTTGCCATTCACTCCTGAGCCAGTGATTGTTATTTTGACAGCATCATCAGACCCTGAATGATTAGGATGGACTACCACCGTATTTGACTGCTGTACTCTCCCATAAAGCTTCTTCCTTCTCAAGAAACAAAATACAAACAAAGCAGTAGCAGAAATAACAAAGACACTGCCAATTACTGATCCAACAACCACACCAATTTTCGAACCTCTGCCACCAGTTGCTCCAGTTCTACTATCTTCTCCACTTGGTGTGTTGGGGCGATCTTTGCCAATATTAACATTTCCATGAGCATTAACAGCAGCGTGAGAAAAAGCTGGGATCTTACCATATAGATTATTAAAAGACACATCAAGTGTCCTGAGGTTAGGCATTCTTGTGAGTGCATCAGGTATGGTCCCTGTGATATTATTATGGGCAAGTATCAATGTCTGAACTGATGTAAGAGAAGCAAAATTAGGCGAAAGAGTTCCCGTAAGACCCCTACTTTGTAAGTTTATAATCGTAATGTTTTTGTTAGAGCAAGTTATCCCCAACCAATTTGCACATGGATCGTTGCCTTTCCACTGTTGGGCAACTTGCAAAGGGTACCCGAATGATTCCATAACTGATACCAGAGCATTAACACGGCTATCACAGCCCACACCGGGACCAGGCAAACAGAAGCTATTCTGTTCAGGTAACATATCAGCAGCTACTGAATCGGGAACTCGGGGGTCGGTCCCTGAAGAGCATTATTTGTCAAATTAACAGTCTTAAGCAAAGGCAGCTTGGTGAGAGAAACAGGGACGGGGCCAGTGAGGCTATTGTCCCTCAAATTCAGATCTACCAAATCGGCCAATCCAGACAAATCTGGTATAGGACCAGTGAAAGCATTCATATTCAACCATATTTGTACCAATTGGGTCATATTCTGTAAAACCTCGATCGTCCCATTGAGACTTCGACCACCACTGGAATCAAGTTGCCCATTTAACCACAAGGACTGAAGTCCAAGACCCGAAAAGCTCGAGGGCAAACCACCAGTCAGGTTATTGCTAGACAAACGCAGATGAATCATACCTGGGAAATTATCAGAACTGAAAATATCAGGTATCTTGCCACCCACATTGGCCGAATTAGCAGAGAAATTTTTCAGAGAAGAAGCAGCCTTGAGCCCCTCAGGTATAGACCAAGTACTAAACGGGTTATTGTCTAGATAAACTTCCTGGAGAGAGGTCAACCCGTCAAATAAATCCTCAGGGACAGAACTAAACTGGTTGTTATGGAGAAACAGCCTCTGGAGCGAGCTTAACCCCTTAAGGCTCGGTAGTGGGCCTGTTAATGCATTGTTCATCAGCTCAAGCACTTCAAGATTTGTTAGGTTGCCTACAGCAGGGGATAAAGTGCCAGACACCCCTTCGCTTCTCAATTGTATCCGAGTGACCCGATTGTTCGAGTCACATCCCACACTATCCCATTTGCACGGATCCGCATTAGACCAATCAATACTTGATGGGAGCTTTAGGCTAAGTTTCAGCTCCTGCATTGCCGCAGCATCAGTGGAGGCAGACTGTGCAGTGATTGACACTGCGAACAGAAACTGTCCAAGAACAGTAATTTGCAGAGCAACCAACCCTAGGGTTAAAACCCTGGGATGCTCAATGGACATCTTGGAGACAATTGATCCACCTACAAAAGTCATCAAGTTATAAATCATTAGCCAACTCTAAATCACCTAGATTCTACACATTCTTTGCCATCATTTTCAATCAATTCCCAAGTTTTGTGTTCTAGTGGTCTCATTGCTGTTCATTCCTGCAACTTTAACACCAAATTCCACAATCTTCTAATCTCACAAATTAAATAGCACCTTAGACAAGACAGACATGAAACTATGAACAATAATCACATCCAATACTTTCAAACCCCCCACATATTTCCGAGTTTTTAACTCTCTAGTCTAAATTTAATGTACAAAACCCATCTCAAACTAAAACCCTAAACTAAACTGACAAACACTAAAAAAAATTAGCACAACCAACATCCAAAATTAAAGTCAAAACATCATCTAACCCAGAAATCACATCCCCCATTAAGATAAAACAATACCCAGAATTTCAATTTATGTTAAAAACAACAAAAGCCAATTCAAACTAAAACCCTAAACTTCACTGACAAGCATTAAAAAAAGTTAGTACAACCAACATTCAACATCCAAAAACTAAAATATTTAGTCTAAAATTAACAAGTCAAAACATCATCTAATCAAAGAAATCACATCCCATAATAATTAAAAACAATACCCAGAACTTCAATTTATGTTAAAACATCAAAATTCAACCCACCATAAATTTAGAAGTCATAAACTCAAACTCCCAGCTTAAAAAAATCCAGCAAAAAACAACAAATTTCAAAACTTTAAAAGAAAAAAAAAAAACAAAAAAGCTAACCTGGAGATGAACTAGACAAGTGTTACAGCAGAAGAGAGAGAAAGAGAGCTAAGATTAATGGTGAGAGAGGAGAGAGAAAATACGTTACTGGGTGAGTTCAGTTTCTTAAGACGTGTTTGGCTAAAGGGTAAATTATTGGTTTGGTAGGAAAGAATAAAAGGGAATAAAAATAAAAGGTGGTATAAATTTGGAAGCAAAAGAAGAAGATTTGCTGGGTGATTGTCACAATTGAGAATCATCTACCGCTGATTATGGCATAATGATGATGATGATGGACAAAAAGAGAGAGAAAATGGCGGGGTAACTGCTACTTTAAAAAAATTTTTTTTTTTCATAACATAAAGTTATAAGTCAACAAATTTAATAAAATAAATACAATATGATGCGTTACATTAATTTTGTTTTGGGGTGCCAAAACCTTATATTATAATCAAATTTATTTGACAGCTAAGTTAATTGTCTGCATCACCTTTGACCAAACACGTTAATCTATGAGATTATATGAATATATGTTACCTAAAATAATTACTTGTAGATGTTATTAATATTATCAGATTGAGTGGTTCTTTTGTTTTAGGTAATAAATTATGGAGAGTTTGGTATTTGTTGATTTATTTTAAACCATTTATTTTTTTGGTGCAATTATTTTAAACCATTTATGAGTGAATGTGAGGTATTCAAATTGGAAACGACTTTCATGGGAAGATTTTGGACTTCCATGATCAAACCATATTCTCTCATTATTATTTGGAAACATATTACTAAAGATTTGACTCTAATCTCATTCTATATTCATTGTACGTGACTTTGTTTTCTTGATCTCTTCATGTTATTAAGATTAATTTTCTTACGCTATGCTTTTGAGGGGCGACTAAGGCCTTGAGGAGGATGAGCAACTATACAGGGCCCAATTCTATTAGTTGTTCACCCAAAGTAAAAAAAAAAACTAAATATAATTACAGGCTGTTCCATTCAAATTTAATTATCGAGTGTAATGTTGGATGCAAATTCAAATAGGTTAATTTTCTATCTGGTGCTTTGCTCCATCTCTTCCTATTCTCCAAAAAGCCCTATTAATGACTCTTCCATCTCTTCTTATCCACCAAAATTTGCAATCCTCATAATTTAATTTAACACAGGACTCCTAAATTGTACGAGACGGCCTTGCTTCTTGGTGATTTGGAGTTAGATTGAACATGGGCTACCAGACTTTGCTATATTTTTAGAGTTAATCAACTCATATGGGAAATGAATAACACTATCTTCATCCGCAACAAAAACCCAATAAGGAAGACAAGAATTGCTTTGTCGAAGGAAATATGCATACAGAGCTCTTAACATTTTGGTGTAATTTTTTTTATTTTTATTTTTAATTTGAAACACAAGGGTTAGATCTTACGTGGTTAGATAACTATATGATTGATTGTGTAAGCTTATGATGCTTCATACATAATCTTTCAGAGTAGGGCTGACAATTAGGTCGGGTTCGGGTTAACCTGGTTACATAAACGAGTCAGCACCCTCAAACCTGAACCCGATCTGTTTACCTAAATAGGTCAGAAATTCCAACCCAAACATAACCCACTTATAAACGTGTTGACCTGAATCCAACCCATTTAACCTGTTTATTTTTCGAAGCTTGAATCTGGGTCTAAAAAATGGGTTAACCCGACTTGAATTGATATCATGTGGTGCATTAAAAAATGGAGATGGAGCATGTAAGCTTAAAATTTGAAAACATCAACAAGCTGCTATATCAGATGAATTAGATAATGAGTATGTAAGCTTACACATTCATCTACCGCCAAGAAATTACGAGAAATCACCATATAACTTCAAATCTATATATATATATATATAACTCAAGACAAACAAATGCCATGCTGCCACATGTTCTCCCCCATCCTAAGCAATTGACACGAATTAACAATAAAAATGTGGGTGTTAAGACTCGAACCCACAACCTCTCCTCTGAGATACAAATACACTAACCAACTCATCTACAAGCTCATATTGATGTTTTATTGTAAGTAGAAGTAATTATGCTTCTTAAGTTGACACACCAATTCGACTCCTACATTAATTGACTTATCAAGTAAATGAGTTTATGAGTAATAAACTAATATATCCCCATGTTACAAGTTATATTACCTATCAAATTTCCGTTTATCATAATAGTGATAATAAAACATCAAATCAACTTTGGTGCATTATAAAAATATCTAACGAGCCCACCAAATTTTAATTTATGCTTAGCCTTTTACAAGATAGAAAACAAAAATATTACCTATCTGAAGGAGAAATTTGAGAAAAATATATTGTAGTTGATTTCAATCAATGTATAGATAGGAACGGAAATGTAACGTGTCTTTATATATGACCCAAAAAATGATATTACAAACTTTGTCGTGTTGAATCAACTAATTTAAAGGACCGATCCATCATCCATTGTATGATATGAGTTTGTGAGACGCGGTTAACTATTTGTCTTAAATATACACTTATAAATTTATATATGAATGATCTATTTAAGACAAAAAAAGCTACTCTTCGACCAGTGTAACCTTTTGTCCTAAATGGGTCACTTTTACTTATATTCAAGTGACTCATTTAAGGTGAACAACTATTCTTTATTTATAAATGACTCATTGACTTAAAAGAGTGACCCATTTTCCGAAAAGTAAATGACATCACAATAAATATAATGCACCCGGTACTCAATACAAATTGAAAGTTATGAAGCATCGGAGGTAGTCACATGTTATCTAAATGCATATGCTGATATTGAGGCATGTATTTCAATTAATTTTATAAAAAAATAAAAAACGAATGATACACAATGACCCGGGGAATCGCCGGGGCGACAACTAGTTTAGTATAAAAACTAGAAGAGAGCAAAGAAAATTTCAAGGGGTAGGGAAAAAAATCGAACACCCCAATTAATATTTACAAGAAATCAAATCAAAATGCGACCAATTTGATTTCGTATAAACCCTAGAAAATTGGCATCTTGACCTGACAAGAGATACGCGGTGGTGGAGCTAGTGGTGCCGTCGTGGTTGTCGCTGGTGAGAGAGAGAAGTTGGTTGTCGGGAAGAAGCTTTTGGTAAGAGGAGAAGCGCTTGGTTGTGTGTGAGTCTTCTAGAAGGAGAGAAGCTGGTGGATTGGGTTTTGTCTTGTTTTGGGGTTTTGTCTTTTGTACAACATTTCATTGGGCTTAGCCTAAAACTAAGAACAAAGATAAAGCCTAAAGAATAAACACATATTCAAACTTCAAAGGGTTAAACGGGTTAGGCGGGTAGCTTTTGAGTTGGAAATCCCAACCTGAACCAAACCCGTTTAGTTTTAAGGTCGGGTTCAAGTTGACCCATTTACTTAAACAAGTCAAAAATCTCAACCCAAACCTGCTTAAATCAGGTCGGGTTCGCGTCGGGTTATCGGGTATGGTCAGTTTTTACCAGCCCTAGTTCAGATAATTTATTTTATTGTTTCAAAGAAATTAGATTTTTTTTTGTTAAGGAAAGTATAATTACTTTAAGACTTTTCTTGGTGAAGATTTTGATGAAATATGAGAGCTAGTAGAATGCTACTTCTTCCTCCATTCTTTTTCTATTGCAACAATTGAATTTCCACGTTTGTCAATGCACAATTTTAACTCTTAATATCTTTAATTACTTTTTAATATCATTATCAAAAATTTGATATTTTGAATGTATATATCGAGACGAATCAAACAAGACGTCACATGACTATATTTTTCCTTACGTAAAAATCACAATAGATAGTGAAAGGGTGATCAATGAATAGTGTAAAAATCCAATTTTTGTTTGTTTATCATCGAGTATCGTTTTGCTTGTAATAGTTATTATACATTCAGGAGAGTTTTTCTTAAGAAAAGAATTAAGCGATAGAGTAACTAAATTAAGTAATTAACCGGGACTTTTGGAAGCTATTCCATTGTTGTATTCTTGTTTTTTTTGGTTAAATCCCATTGTTGTAATCTGAGCAGGGGATTCCATCATTATAGCTCCTCGAGGTCGATGAGTTTGGTTTCTCCATCCTGTTCAAGAAAAAATCCCATAAGTTATGCTTTATCGTTGCAACATTTATATCTTTTTGGGATTTTCTTAGTTGATAAGTTTTACAATTATTGCCGTATCCAAAACTCTGTTTGTCATGCATATTTTTACAAATTCTTTTAAATGGATACTTTAATTTTTTTAGCCTACATTTCTATTTCCTTTTTCTCCTCATGAGCTCTCGGTGTCTTCCTTTACACTTCCTCTTACTTTCTCTACTTAAGCTCACATTTTGTCTTACTTTCTTTCTTTCTTATCCACTATGTCGTATCCTTTCATGGTGCACCTATACTAAGCATCATCTGTTGCAGTAGAACTTTATAGTTTATGTACTTGAAATCTCTTAAGGGGCTTAGGGACTCTAGCATCAACATAATAGATTTCCTAAACTTTAATAGCAAATTTTCTTACGCTTTGTTTTATTCAACTTATTATGACTTATTGAGATGTATAAGTTCTAGCAAGTTCCAATAATTCATAACATCTTATAAAGTAAGCCTTAATATGTTCTTATTAGTTCTAATGTGTACATATTACCTTAGATAAGTTAAGATAAGATACATTCAAGTTTAAAATATTTTTACAATATGCATCCTTAATTATAATATCATTCGACAAGCACATGACATTTTCTGCACACATAGCTTGCGACGCATGATATTGTCGGACTTGATATCACATTGTGCTCCGCCTGAGCTATGCACATGCTGAAGTGCACTTGTAATCTGCCTTGCCACTAGAATAACTTCATCAAGGATAAGATCTCCATTCTCCTCCTGTTTTTATATATTATACATAGAAAATTATTAATTAAGGAAAATAATCTTCTACTATTAATTATCAATAATAGCACTTTCACTTACTTGTGATACGACTTTTTAGAGTCTGCGTACAAAGCTCGAGGAAGACATACAAGTTATCTTTATCCTCGTAGTTGCCCATTACTTTAATGATGTTTCGATGTGGTTTGATGCTCGTTAAGAACTCAAGCTCGTTCCGAATCTCATATCATTGTGAAATTTCATAAATAAAATGATCATAAATAAATACAAATAGTAATATGTAATGTGAAATTTAGTTAGTTACCTTAAGAAGTTCTTATTAGTTCCATTAATTCATAACATCTTATAAAGTAAGCCTTAATAAGTTCTTATTAGTTCTAGTGTGTGCAGATTACCTTAGATAAGTTAAGATAAGATAGGTTCATGTAAGTTAAAATAATTTAATAATACGCATCCTTAATTATAATATGATTCGACAAGCACATGATATTTTCTACACACATGCCTTGCGACACGTGATATTTTCCGGCTTGATATCACAATGTGCTCTACCTGAGCTATGCACATGCTGAAGTGCACTTGCAATCTGCCTTGCCACTAGAATAACTTCATCAACAAAGGTAAGATCTCCACCTGTATTTATATATTACACATAGAAAATTGTTAATTAAGGAAAATAATCTTCTACTATTAGTTATCAATAATAGCACTTTCACTTACTTTTGATACGACTTTTTAGAGTCTGCGTACAAAGCTCGAGGAAGACATACAAGTTATCTTCATCCTCGTAGTTGCCCAAGACTTTTATGATGTTTCGATGTGGTTTGATGCTCGTTAAGAACTCAAGCTCGTTCTTAACATTTTTATATTAATAGGTATTGACTCATTATATAAATCATTTTTCATTTGGGTGTTAGACTCATATATCATATAATGCACTGTCTTTATTAGAGAAATATATATGATAGATATGTAACCGGATAGTAAACTAGTCCAAATATCAATCTTGATCATCAAATTACGGTTTGAGTTCCTTTCAACAACTCCTAATTTAGGTAATCAAGTAATAATTTAATACACTCCTAAATGAAATATTGATGTCACTCCTCAAATATTTCAAAAGAATATTTTTTACAATTTTTAACATTCGAGGTTAAACACCTTTTTATATTTATACTAATAACAAACTAAGTCATACGTCGAATATAACTCCTATTGGATTTAAACAAGCCCAACTTACACACTGCAGCATGTAAAACTCTTACCTTAAGGGTAATGGTAAAAACCATGAATTTATTAACTATTAAAATATATAGTATAAGTTAAGATTGTAACACATGGCTATTTAGTAAGCAAGGGGTAGATGATGGTGTGCAACGAGCCCAACAGTACAGGGCCCCAAAATTATAAGGGCCCTAAAATATATTATTTTAAAACAAATTTACTTCATATTTGAAGAAATCACCCTTGTTTTCCACCCTTAATAAATTTCTTAATGAACAATTTTCAACTTTCATCTTTAAAACCCCAACCTTCCATCATTATATTTTATAAATTTGGGAGCCTAATTTTCATGTTGGAACAAGGTCCCCAAAATCTTTAAGACGGTCCTAATGCTCTTTTTATTCGACTTTTTATTGAATAGTTTTTACAAAGTAAGCTGATTTTTCTTGATTGAAATTGACTCTTATATCAAATTGGGGTGAGTCTTGGAAGAGTACTCTTTGCTTCAGACTCAATTTCAAGACTGGCGATAATCACGCCCTTAGCTTGGTAAATACCTTGGTGTATGGACTAGCATTAAACATTGGCGACTGATTTTATACATGTAACTAGTATTTTGGCCCGGGCGATGCCCGAGTCAGTTACAATTATCAAATATAATATTTTTCATAGATTTCGTAATTGATTTTATTAGCTTTTCGTAATATTCTGTCTAGTGCAAAATATGAAAATGGAGGTTATGACATGATAAGTTTGATATGTCATATTTTTATATAGTTTTTAGGTGCATTTAGGTTGCATTTTAGAGCATTTAGATTCATATTTAGGTTCATTATTGCATTGTATTCTTAAGTTGTGCTATTCTACTCCTATTCGGTATGTTTTTTTTTTTTTGATGAATTTCAGGTAATGAGAACGTATTTGGAGTATGATTAGCAAAGTTTGAGGATTAGGAGCACTTGGAAGGAAGCTACAATGCATAAGGATCGTTTGGATATTTTATAGTACGAGTTTGAGCTAAAACAAAGTGGAAAATCATTAGAAGAATTGTGGAAAAGGAGTCACGTCTACTCTTCTGGCCATAACTTTTGATGTACTTCCTAGAATCGAATAATTCTAGCTGATATGAAAACTAGACTTGAATAGCTTTCCAACTATAGGTGGCACGCCCGGAGGAGACTTCTAGTCAAGGAGTTATGCCTTTCGAAAGATTACACTGTTTCTAGCTGGAATATGCTACCGTACGCGCGGATCACTAATCCGCTCATTTAATGATTTATTCTAGACTTTCTTTATCTTGTAAATTATTTCCCTAGTCATATTAGGTTATTTAATATTATTTAGATTAGGAATAACTCTGGTCCTCTCTCCTCTTTTCTCACGTTATTTCTTATTTTTAGGTTGAGATTTAGTTTTCTCTTCTCTTTCTCTCTAGCTTTAGTTGTAAACCCTAGTTTTTCTTATTCTTCATTAATTCATGAGTTTCATTAGTTTTAATCCTTGATTTCTTTGGTTATGTTTTTCTTTGTAGATTTAGATTTTGTTATTCATTTCATGATTGAGTAGTTTTTATTTCTAGGGTTTGGGAATCCATGTTTATATCTCTTTGATTGTGATTTAAAGTTCTTCAATGCTTGGATTGGATGAGAATAATTCCTATTGATTTGTTATAATTGCGTAATTCATGTAATTGCGCAATATCATGGGTTATGTTTAGCTAATAGGAGTTAGAATTGAAAAATTGTACTCATTAGAGGCTTGTTATAATTAGTAGATCTGATTATGTTGAGCGATCGTACTAGCATATGTTGATCTAAGAGTGTTAAGACCCGATCGTAGGATTAACAAAAGACTCTAATTACTCAACCCTCAATCCAAATATTGTTGAATTATATTGTATTGATTGAATTGGTATAAACATGGTGAACCATTGCCCTAGATCTTTTTAGTTTGACTTTCTTTATTTTAGTTTAGAACCTCAATTCAATATATCTGATCTTGTTTAGTTTTCCCATACTTTAGAAGTTAGATTAAAACGATCAACTCTCTATGGATTCGAACCTACTTACCCTACTATATTGTTAGAAGGTTTTGCAGGAATTATTTTTGACAGGTGTACGACAACCTATCAAAATTTGTTTAAAACAAACTTCTAAGGAATTGGGGATAAAAATAACAATTTCAATGGAATTAAGTAAGGTAAGAGAATTTATTACTTAATAAAAGTGTTATAGATCAAAAAGCTTGTCTATGTCTTTATAATTATATGTAATTATAAGACTTTATCGTGTATTGCTTTGAAACTTTAATCATTAAAATTGTAGTGGATTAGTGGTTAAACTCTCATATTTCATTTCAAAGATTTAAATACGTCAGAAATTCCAACCCAAACATAACCCATTTATAAACGGGTTGACCTGAACCCGACCTGTTTAACCTGTTTATTTTTCGAAGCTTGAATCTGGGTCTAAAAAATGGGTTAACCCGACTTGAATTGATATCATGTGGTGAATTAAAAAATTGAGATGGGGCATGTAAGCTTAAAATTTGAAAACATCAACAAGCTGATGAATTAGATAATGAGTATGTAAGCTTACACATTCATCTACCGCCAAGAAATTACGAGAAATCACCATATAACTTCAAATTTAGTATAAAAACAAAAAGAGAGCAAAGAAAATTTCAAGGGGTAGGGACAAAATCGAACACCCCAATTAATATTCACAAGAAATCAAATCAAAATGCGACCAATTTGATTTCGTATAAACCCTAGAAAATTGGCATCTTGACCTGACAAGAGATACGCGGTGGTGGAGCTAGTGGTGTCGCCGTGGTTGTCGCTGGTGAGAGAGAGAAGTTGGTTGTCGGGAAGAAGCTTTTGGTAAGAGGAGAAGCTACTGGTTGTGTGTGAGTCTTCTAGAAGGAGAGAAGCTGATGGATTGGGTTTTGTCTTGTTTTGGGGTTTTATCTTTTGTACAACATTTCATTGGGCTTAGCCTAAAACTAAGAACAGAGATAAAGTCTAAAGAATAAACACATATTCAAACTTCAAAGGGTTAAACGGGTTAGGCGGGTAGCTTTTGGGTATAGTCGGCAAAATAGACTCGTACCAGTTGACCCGACCCGAAAACCCGGCCCGAGACGTGTTTTCACCCGGAAATAATGACTTGAAATGGAACTGAAACCCGTAATAACCGGACCGGACCCGAACCGACTCGTAAGTAAGTAGACCCGAATATAACCCGAACCCGAATCAATCTGACCCGAAATTGACCCGATAATGATGTCCCGACCCGACCCGAAAAGTTGTTATATTAGTTATTTTTTAAATAAATTTATGGAAAAAAATTGTTATCAAATACTCCCTCCGTTTTCTTTTGTTGTTCCTATTTGAAATCGGGGAAGAAACCAATGCAACTCAAAAAATGGGCAAGATTCCACTATTTTAAATAAAGTTAAATTAACTAAAAATAAAGATTCTAACCCTTTGAATTATTTTCTATTAGGCAATCAATAACACAAAAGTTTGAGGGGTAAATGAGTAAAAATGACTACAAACTATTGTGAACACATTTATTGCCCTTTGAGTTATTCTATGTTAAACAACCAATGAGACAAAAGTTTAAGGGGTAAAAAAGTAAAAAATGACTACTCAATAGTGTGAACACATTTATTGCAACTTAAAACTAATGGAAAATTTAATTTATAAATTACATTATATATGAAAAGATTCAAAATAGGAACAACATATTGAAATTTCCGGGGAATACAGGAACAACAAAAGAAAACGGAGGGAGTACTATATATGACTTAGCCACCTCTCATTTATTATTTCACTTAGTTTTATTAGTCTTATATGTGTTCTTTATTTGCTAGAGTAAAAACCCGATTTAATCCGACCCGACCAAACCCGACCCATTTAACCCGGTGTGAACCGAAATTTAATGGACCCGAGATTGACCCGAGCCCGAACTGACCCGACCCTAACCCGAGCACAATGTTGACCCGATATAACCCGACCCGTATCACCCGTTTGCCACCTCTACTTTTGGGTTGGAAATTCCAACCCGAACCTGACCCGTTTAGTTTTAAGGTTGGGTTCAAGTTGACCCATTAATTAAACAAGTCAAAAATCTCAACCCAAACCTACTTAAATCAGGACGGGTTATCGGGTATGGTCAGTTTTTGCCAGCCCTAGTTCAAATAATTTATTTTATTGTTTCAAAGAAATTAGATTTCTTTTGTTAAGGAAAGTGATGAGTGAGAATTTAGTCTCACTCATGTGCATATTTAGATAAGTTTTGCACGATAATTTTGAATTTAAATGCGTTTTCTCCCTCTAATTTCCTCATTTTTATCTTCTAGCGATGCATGCTAGGTATGTAGGATTCCATAGCTTTTCCCCCTCCCCTCTGATTAATAACACAATTGTTTAGTGTGAATTTTTAAGAAGAAAAGAGCAAACGGGGGGGAGGAGCGGTCGCTCCATGTAAAATAGGAGTGGGCGCTCCTATTTAACAAGGAGCGAGCGCACCTTGTTAATTTCTCGACATTTTCTTCTTTAAACGCTATTTTTAGCCCCGTTTTTGTAAGGATATAAATACTCTATCCGCTTAATGACAACTTAACTTTTATTCCAGTAAATCATTTTTAGAGAGTTTTTAGCTTAATCTAGTGAGAGAAAGTAAAACCCTAGAGAGAGAAAGTAAATTTTCATGGTTTGTAGCTTGGATTATGGCAAAAATTGTGGTTTTTATGCAAGATCTTCATTTCTTCTTCATGGTTTTAGTAATATCTCTTCTTCTCTCTACTTTTTATACTTTTATCTTTTTGTTTATTTAAATTTTGTTTATTTAGTTTAATCCATGTTTAGATTTTAGTTTCTTAACTTAATCTTGTGTTAGATCTTGTGTTGATTGCTTTAGTTGTTCATGTTTGATTTATTTTTTCCTTTTATTAGTATTACTATGATGATTATGATGATTAGTGAGTAGTTAATTAGTTGTGGGTTGGGGTGAAAACCCAACCATGATTGATTTGGGTGTTTAAATAAGAAGTTAGGGGTTTGATTGGGCTTATTAATTGATCAATAGCATGACTATTATCTACTTGCATTTTAGTTGATTACTTAGATGTTTGTTGATTGATGCCTTAGTCAATTTGAGAGAGGAGATTAAGGTTGATGTTTATGCTATTTTTTCTTGCTTAATTGCTCATGAGAGTGAGATTTAAGTGAGGGTTTTGTAAATTGACATTGTGCTTATCCTTGGATGTATGTTTGAGACCATGAGAGTGGCTTAAATGTGTGACCTAGGTAGTTTTATGCACCCTTGAGAGAGGGCTTAGAACTAGTTAAGAGTCAATAACCTCAATTAGTTGCTTGATTCTTTCCCCTATACTTCGCCCTTCTTATTGCCTAAATTATGATTGGATGGTGTTTATCCCCTTCTCCCAATGTTTTTATCAATTGATTTCTTGTCTTATCATTTAGCGTCTTCCTAAGGTCTTAATTAATTAGTTAATTTAGTTCTTAGTTTAGTAAACCAATCATCTTGCAAAATATTCGACTTAGTTTGCAATAATTTGCAACATTAGTGTTCTTCTTGCTATAAAATGTGGATTTCGACCCTTACTTATCACTTTACCTAGTTTAGTGATTTAGTTAGGTTTTGTTTCGACGATTAGGAGATTTGTAACGACCAAGTTTTTCCGTTGTGCAATTTTGTTGGAAGATTTATTGGTTGTGGAATTGTTGCCTTTTGGGATTGTATTGCCAACTTGTTGATTGTTTAAGTGTGTGCATAGTGGTTGAGATTCCTCTTTAAACTCCACAACATGATTTCACGCACCAAGAAAAAACAAGAACCTTACAAATGTCAATCCTTCCTCGAATGACCAAATTCGCATTCCTAACCTTCGGTTTGACCCCCTACTCAACTCACAAAAAGGCCTATGATGTTCTTAAGCATCGAAAAATAATCCCAACCAAATTCTACCACGACCCTACCCTCGATGCACTTGGCATTCGCCAAGATGTTCTCGCTTGCCTAACGGACCTAGGTTGGGACCGTTTCGTCTTTACATGCCTTGACTTATGAGAGGGTCACCCTTGAGTTCCTCGCCTCCCTTGAGCGAACTCTAAATGGGGAGGAAGAGTTCGATATTTCTTTCCAACTATTTAACACAAAATTTCATATTAACCTAGCTGAATTAAATGGGATCTTTGGTTGGCTTTCGGAGGCGAGGATTTACCACCATCACCTCCAAAACTTCCCCAACTACAACTAAGAAGCCTTTTGGAGGCTCATCTCCCGATTATCCAATTTCCAATCTTGGTCCGTCTCCTCTCCGGCCATTGTTTCCTCCATCCTTCGATACACTCATCGACTTCTCGTTGGGTGCGTCTATACTAAGCAAGAGCTTAGTAAGATGACCAAGGAAGACCTTATTGTCCTCTACATGGCCACCGAGACCCCCGATCGTTTAGGGGGAATGCTAAACTCCTGACTTTAACTTCTTAGAAAGGTGTGTAGAGATTAAAAAAAGGGGAACTCTATAGGGGGGATATAAACATTGGTGGCATGATTTCTTTGATAGCCATCAACAAGGGTTTCTGGGAGCACCTAAAGCAACTCAAGGCCATAGATAATAACCCTTTCCTCGACCTTGATGCCTTGCAACGGATGGCAATGGATCCGCCCTACCCACGACCCCGAGCGTTGGAGTTGGCTTGTTAAGGGTCACCACCATTGTTTCCTCCCTAACCCCGAGGCCACTAGGATTGACCGAGAAGCGGAAAATATTTGGGATGTCAATAGTGAGCCCGAAGATGAAGATCCCATCCCCGTGCCGAGCATGTTGTTCCCCCTCCCCAAGGTCGCTCTAGTAGGCAACCTCCATCTTCCTCCTTTGATCTCGAGAATGTCATCGCCTCCCTCTCCCTCACTCAAAATCGTATGTTTTCTATGATGGAGGGCATGCAGAGTGATTATGATGGCATGATGGTGTAAAACCAACCAAATCTACAACTACCATGTAGAAAGAGGTGATTTTGCCCCATATATGAACTACCCTCATCGGCCCCCTCAACATGGGCCGGTCCCCGGTTGGCAAAACAACCAACCCACCTACCCCTACCACCCCCATCGTGATCCACCTTATGATTATAGGGAACCCGGTGGCACAAACTCGGTTGGTGATCCCAACTATCCTTTTGTGCCACCCCCCGATAACGGTGGTGGTAGTAGTAGTAGTGGTATTCCCCCCACCCCCTTATTATGGGTACCCCGGGATACTCCGGTGGTTAGGACCCTCATCCGATGCCTCCCTATGGCAACTATGGCGATCCTCGCCCACGGATGGACTAGACCGCGGGTCTAGTCCTCGCCCTTCCCCCCTTTCCCTCATTGTTTGTTCATGTTTTATGCACTAGGGACTAGTGCATTTGCTAAACATGGGGGGTGTATTGATTTTTACTTAAAATAAGGGCTTTGTATGCATGAGGGGTGGTGGTGAATAGTTTGGGGTAGTCAAGCTTTGGAGGGGTAGTCTTGTTGAGGAAATAGGAAGATTGGTGGTGGTGATGTGGGTGGTTTATACTTCTTGGTTTGCATCAAATTTATCCCATCAAGAGACAATGGATTGTTAATGATAATAAGTACTTGTTTTTTAAAACTAACAATTTCTTGTCTCTTTGATCCTTCTAATGATGATTCAACAACAATCCTTCATGGTGAGCTTCTCTCACTTCTATCTTGTAAATAGTTTAATTGTTTTCATTGACTTGTTGCATGTAGAGCATTTGCATACAAAAAAAAAGAGTGTTAGATTTTGTTTTAGTAAAAGCACTAAAAAGTGGTTTGCTTGCCCATGAATGACGTTTGAGAATGAGTTATGTGGCTTCCTCTCTTTAAATCTAGAGTACATGAATAGAGGTTCGTTCTGGAAGAATGTGGGCATGGGTTAGGTCATCTAGGAATTGCCTAATCTTGATTGCATTAGAGTATGCTAAATGAAGCTAATGAATGCTCAATTGCTCATCTAGTCTTGAATTTTGACTGAGTTGCTCATGCTTGGGTATTTTTGCTTATACTTTGCGGTCCCGTGTATCCTTAGATGTACTCCATGTGTCCCAAAACAAAACTCTACAAGAAACTTAAGCTTTGTTTTTCGTTATGTGTAATAAGTGGCACAAAAGCCACAAGTGCTCGTAATCTTCTATGCAAGTTAATCTCATCTTTGTGTAATGAAGTCCCATAATAAGGGAACAAAAAGAAAAAGCCAAAAACAGTCAAAAAAGGCGTGAAAAGAAAAAAAAAAGTGAAAAATGAAAAGCACAAAAAGAATAGAAAAGTTCAATAAAAGAGGTCAATTTGTGGATGTCTCCCACACTTAGTGTTACTTTCGCCGCGGTTTCAAGTAGAGTGGAGTTAAGGCCTAATTGTGTGTTTAAGGAAAGTGGACTAGCATTTGTACTTCTATACCTTTTGAAGAGCCATTGTCTTTAGAATAGCTAGAAGTGTCTCTAATGAGCTAGTAAAAAGCCTAAGAAAGTGTCCTAATTGCAATCTTGTCTTTTTCTCCACCCTAACCTATGAACACATTTGGAAAGAGTTTGTCTTGAAAAATTGCTCTTTATTCTTTGATTGTGAACCACTTCTTCATTACTCGACTTGGGCAAAACCGTGAAAAGTGCTTTAATTTTCGATAACTTTCTATAGTGTATCTCTTACTTTCTTTTGCATGTTTCCCCTCTCTAGTTGATTGCTTGAGGACAAGCAATTGGCAAGCTTGGGGGAATTTTGATGAGTGAGAATTTAGTCTCACTCATGTGCATATTTTGATAAGTTTTGCACGATAATTTTGAATTTAAATGCGTTTTCTCCCTCTAATTTCCTCATTTTCATCTTCTAGCGATGCATGCTAGGTATGTAGGATTCCATAGCTTTTCCGCCTCCCCTCTGATTACTAACACAATTGTTTAGTGTGAATTTTTAAGAAGAAAAGAGCAAACAGGGGAGGAGCGGGCGCTCCTTGTAAAATAGGAGCGGGCGCTCCTTGTAAAATAGGAGCGGGCGCTCCTCCAAGCTCTAATACATGGCAGGGTGAGGCAGGAACTTGGAGCGATGAGGGAGCTACCGAGGAGCTAGAGCTCCTAGCATGGGGAAGAGAGGAGCGGGCGCTCTCAAGGAAAAAGGAGCGGGCGCTCTTCTGCGTGCTGAAGGATGCAAGAGGAAACAGTAGCTTGGAGCTACCCAGGAGCTCCCGCTGAGCAAGCGCTCCCGGCGCACATTGAATAGTGGAGCGGCACTCCGTTCTACGCAGGAGCGGGCGCTCCTCATTTGTTGGGCAGCCATCCTGTTTGCAGTAAGGGATGGAGCGACCCGAGAGCTCTCCATGAGCACTCGCTCCATCGCCTAACTTTGTTAGGGAGCGGGCGCTCCTATTTAACAAGGAGCGGGCGCTCCTTGTTAATTTCTCGACATTTTCTTCTTTAAACACCGTTTTTAGCCCCGTTTTTGTAAGGATATAAATACTCTATCCGCTTAATGACAACTTAACTTTTATTCCAAGAAATCATTTTTAGAGAGTTTTTAGCTTAATCTAGTGAGAGAAAGTAAAACCCTAGAGAGAGAAAGTAAATTTTCATGGTTTTGTAGCTTGGATTATGGCAAAAATTGCGGTTTTTATGCAAGATCTTCATTTCTTCTTCATGGTTTAAGTAATATCACTTCTTCTCTCTACTTTTTATACATTTATCTTTTTGTTTATTTAAATTTTATTTACTTAGTTTAATCCATGTTTAGATTTTAGTTTCTTAACTTAATCTTGTGTTAGATCTTGTGTCGATTGCTTTAATTGTTCATGTTTGATTTATTTTTTCCTTTTATTAGTATTACTATGATGATTATGATGATTAGTGAGTAGTTTATTAGTTGGGGGTTGGGGTGAAAACCCAACCATGATTGATTTGGGTGTTCAATAAGAAGTTAGGGGTTTGATTGGGCTTATTAATTGATCAATAGCATGACTATTATCTACTTGCATTCTAGTTGATTACTTAGATGTTTGTTGATTGATGCCTTAGTCAATTTGAGAGAGGAGAATAAGGTTGATGTTTATGCTATTTTTTCTTGCTTAATTGCTCATGAGAGTGAGATTTAAGTGAGGATTTTGTAAATTGACATTGGGCTTATCCTTGGATGTATGTTTGAGACCATGAGAGTGGCATAAATGTGTGACCTAGGTAGTTTTATGCACCCTTGAGAGAGGGCTTAGAACTAGTTAAAAGTCAATAACCTCAATTAGTTGCTTGATTATTTCCCCTATACTTCGCCCTTCTTATTGCCTAAATTATGATTGGAAGGTGTTTATCCCCTTCTCCCAATGTTTTTATCAATTGATTTCTTGTCTAATCATTTAGCGTCTTCCTAAGGTCTTAATTAATTAGTTAATTTAGTTCTTAGTTTAGTAAACCAATCATCTTGTTAAATCTTCGACTTAGTTTGCAACAATTAGCAACATTAGTATTCTTCTTGCTATTCCGTGTGGATTTCGACCCTTACTTATCACTTTACCTAGTTTAGTGATTTAGTTAGGTTTTGTTTGACGATTAGGAGATTTGTAACGACTCAAGTTTTTCCGTTGTCGGAAAGTATAATTACTTTAAGACTTTTCTTGGTGAAGATTTTGATGAAATATGAGAGCTAGCAGTATCGCTACTTCTTCCTCCGTTCTTTTTCAATTGCAACAATTGAATTTCCACGCTTGTCAATGCACAATTTTAACTCTTAATATCTTTAATTACTTTCTAATATCATTATTAAAAATTTGATATTTTGAATGTATATATCGAGAAGAATCTAACAAGACGTCATATGACTATATTTTTCCTTACGTAAAAATCACAAAAGATAGTGAAAGGGTGATCAATGAATAGTGTAAAAATCCAATTTTTGTTTGTTTATCATCTAGTATCGTTTTGTCGGTAATAGTTATTATACATTCAAGAGAGTTTTTCTTAAGAAAAGAGTTAAGCGATAGAGTAACTAAATTAAGTAATTAACCTAGGACTTTTGGAAGCTATTCCATTGTTGTAATCTTTTTTTTGTTAAATCCCATTGTTGTAATCTAAGCAGGGGATTCCATCATTATAGCTCCTCGAGGTCGATGAGTTTGGTTTCTCCATCCCCGTTCAAGAAAAAAGCCCATTAGTTATGCTTTATCGTCGCAACATTGATATCTTTTTGGGATTTTTTAGATGATAAGTTTTACAATTATTGTCGTATCTAAAACTCGTTTGTCATGCATATTTTTACAAATTCTTTTAAATGGATACTTTAATTTTTTTAGCCTACATTTCTATTTCCTTTTTCTCCCCGTGAGCTCTCAGTGTCTTCCTTTACACTTCCTCTTACTTTCTCTACTTAAACTCACATTTTGTCTTACTTTCTTTCTTTCTTATCCACTATGTCATATCCTTTCATGGTGCACTTATACTAAGCATCATCTGTTGCAGTAGAACTTTATAGTTTATGTAATTGAAATCTCTTAAGGGGCTTAGTGGACTCTAGCATCAACATAATAGATTTCCTAAGCTTTAATAGCAAATTTTCTTACGCTTTGTTTTATTCAACTTATTATGACTTATTGAGATGTATAAGTTCTAGCAAGTTCCAATATATTCGTATTAGTTCCAATAATTCATAACATCTTATAAAGTAAGCCTTAATATGTTCTTATTAGTTCTAATGTGTACATATTACCTTAGATAAGTTAAGATAAGATACATTCATGTTTAAAATATTTTTACAATATGCATCCTTAATTATAATATCATTCGACAAGCACATGATATTTTCTGCACACATAGCTTGCGACGCATGATATTGTCGGGCTTGATATCACAATGTGATGTGCCTGAGCTATGCACATGCCGAAGTGCACTTGCAACCGCCTTGCCACTAGAATACCTTCATCAAGGATAAGATCTTCATTCTTCACCTGTTTTTATATATTATACATAGAAAATTATTAATTAAGGAAAATAATCTTCTACTATTAATTATCAATAATAGCACTTTCACTTACTTTTGATACGACTTTTTAGAGGTCGCGTACAAAGCTCAGAGGAAGACATACAAGTTATATTTATCCTCGTAGTTGCCCATTACTTTTATGATGTTTCGATGTGGTTTGATGCTCGTTAAGAACTCAAGCTCGTTCCGAAACTCATATCAATGTGAAATTTCATAAATAAAATGATCATAAATAAATACAAATAGTAATATGTAATGTGAAATTTAGTTAGTTACCTTAAGAAGTTCTTATTAGTTCCATTAATTCATAACATCTTATAAAGTAAGCCTTAATAAGTTCTTATTAGTTCTAGTGTATGCAAATTACCTTAGATAAGTTAAGATAAGATAGATTCATGTAAGTTAAAATAATTTAATAATACGCATCCTTAATTATAATATGATTCGACAAGCACATGATATTTTCTACACACATGCCTTGCGACACATGATATTGTCCCGCTTGATATCACACTGTTTCTACCCGAGCTATGCACATGCCGAAGTGCACTTGCACCGCCTTGCCACTAGAATAACTCTATCAACAAGGGTAAGATCTCCACCGTATTTATATATTACACATAGAAAATTGTTAATTAAGGAAAATAATCTTCTACTATTAATTATCAATAATAGCACTTTCACTTACTTTTGATACGACTTTTTAGAGTCTCAGCGGACAAAGCTCGAGGAAGACATACAAGTTATCTTCATCCTCGTAGTTGCCCAAGACTTTTATGATGTTTCGATGTGGTTTGATGCTTGTTAAGAACTCAAGCTCGTTCTTAACATTTTTATATTAATAGGTATTGACTCATTTTATAAATCATTTTTCATTTTGGTGTTAGACTCATATATCATATAATGCACATCGTCTTTATTAGAGAAATATATATGATAGATATGTAACCGGATAGTAAACTAGTCCAAATATCAATCCCGATCATCAAATTACGGCTTGAGTTCCTTTCAACAACTCCTAATTTGGGTAATCAAGTAATAATTTAATACACTCCTAAATGAAATATTGATGTCACTCCTCAAATATTTCAAAAGAATATTTTTTACAATTTTTAATATTCGAGGTTAAACACCTTTTATATTTATACTAATAACAAACTAAGTCATACGTCGAATATAACTCCTATTGGATTTAAACAAGCCCAACTTACACACCGGCAAAGATGTAAAACTCTTACCTTAAGGGTAATGGTAAAAACCATGAATTTATTAACTATTAAAATATATAGTATAAGTTAAGATTGTAACACATGGCTATTTAGTAAGCAAGGGGTAGATGATGGTGTGCAACGAGCCCAACTAACAAGACAGGGCCCCAAAATTATAAGGGCCCTAAAATATATTATTTTAAAACAAATTTACTTCATATTTGAAGAAATCACCCTTGTTTTCCACCCTTAATAAATTTCTTAATGAACAATTTTCAACTTTCATCTTTAAAACCCCAACCTTCCATCATTATATTTTATAAATTTGGGAGCCTAATTTTCATGTTGGAACAAGGTCCCCAAAATCTTTAAGACGGTCCTAATGCTCCTTTTATTCGACTTTTTATTGAATAGTTTTTACAAAGTAAGCTGATTTTTCTTGGATTGAAATTGACTCTTATATCAAATTGGGGTGAGTCTTGGAAGAGTACTCTTTGCTTCGGACTCAATTTCAAGATCGGCGATAATCACGCCCTTAGCTTGGTAAATACCTTGGTGTATGGACTAGCATTAAACATTGGCGATCGATTTTATACATGTAACTAGTATTTTGGCCCGGCGATGCCCGAGCCGCCTACAATTATCAAATATAATATTTTTCATAGATTTCGTAATTGATTTTATTAGCTTTTCGTAATATTCTCGTCTAGTGCAAAATATGAAAATGGAGGTTATGACATGATAAGTTTGATATGTCATATTTTTATATAGTTTTTAGGTGCATTTAGGTTGCATTTTAGAGCATTTAGATTCATATTTAGGTTCATTATTGCATTGTATTCTTAAGTTGTGCTATTCTACTCCTATTCGGTATGTTCTTTTTTTTTTTTTTTGATGAATTTCGGGTAATGAGAACGTATTTGGAGTATGATTAGCAAAGTTTGAGGATTAGGAGCACTTGGAAGGAAGCTACAATGCATAAGGATCGTTTGGATATTTCATAGTACGAGTTTGAGCTAAAACAAAGTGGAAAATCATTAGAAGAATTGTGGAAAAGGAGTCACGTCTACTCTTCTGGCCATAACTTTTGATGTACTTCCTAGAATCGAATAATTCTAGCTGATATGAAAACTAGACTTGAAGAGCTTTCCAACTATAGGTGGCACGCCCGGAGGAGACTTCTAGTCAAGGAGTTATGCCTTTCGAAAGATTGCACCGCTTCTCGCTGTAATACGCTACCGTACGCGCGGATCACTAATCCGCTCATTTAATGATTTATTCTAGACTTTCTTTATCTTGTAAATTACTTCCTTAGTCATATTAGGTTATTTAATATTATTTAGATTAGGAATAACTCCGGTCCTCTCTCCTCTTTTCTCACGTTATTTCTTATTTTTAGGTTGAGATTTAGTTTTCTCTTCTCTTTCTCTCTAGCTTTAGTTGTAAACCCTAGTTTTTCTTATTCTTCATTAATTCATGAGTTTCATTAGTTTTAATCCTTGATTTCTTTGGTTATGTTTTTCTTTGTAGATTTAGATTTTGTTATTCATTTCATGATTGAGTAGTTTTTATTTCTAGGGTTTGGGAATCCATGTTTATATCTCTTTGATTGTGATTTAAAGTTCTTCAATGATTGGATTGGATGAGAATAATTCCTATTGATTTGTTATAGTTGCGTAATTTATGTAATTGCGCAATATCATGGGTTATGTTTAGCTAATAAGAGTTAGAATTGAAAAATTATACTCATTAGAGGCTTGTTATAATTGGTAGATCCGATTATGTTGAAGCGACCGTACTAGCATATGTCGATCTAAGAAGTGTTAAGACCCGACCGTAGGATTAACAAAAGACTCTAATTACTCAACCCTCAATCCAAATATTGTTGAATTATATTGTATTGATTGAATTGGTATAAACATGGTGAACCATTGCCCTAGATCTTTTTAGTTTGACTTTCTTTATTTTAGTTTAGAACCTCAATTCAATATATCTGATCTTGTTTAGTTTTCCCATACTTTAGAAGTTAGATTAAAACGACCATCTCTCTATGAATTCGAACCTACTTACCCTACTATATTGTTAGAAGGTTTTGCAGAATTATTTTTGACAGTGTACGACAACCTATCAAATTTGTTTAAAACAAACTTCTAAGGAATTCGGGATAAAAATAACAATTTCAATGGAATTAAGTAAGGTAAGAGAATTTATTACTTAATAAAAGTGTTATAGATCAAAAGCTTGTCTATGTCTTTATAATTATATGTAATTATAAGACTTTATCGTGTATTGCTTTGAAACTTTAATCATTAAAATTGTAGTGGATTAGTGGTTAAACTCTCATATTTCATTTCAAAGATCTAAATACGTCGAAATTCCAACCCAAACATAACCCATTTATAAACAAAGCTGACCTCGAACCCGACCCGTTTAACCCGTTTATTTTTCGAAGCTTGAATCTGGGTCTAAAAAATGGGTTAACCCGACTTGAATTGATATCATGTGGTGAATTGAAAAATTGAGATGGGCCATGTAAGCTTAAAATTTGAAAACATCAACAAGCCGCTATATCAGATGAATTAGATAATGAGTATGTAAGCTTACACATTCATCTACCGCCAAGAAATTACGAGAAATCACCATATAACTTCAAATTTAGTATAAAAACTACAAGAGAGCAAAGAAAATTTCAAGGGGTAGGGACAAAATCGAACACCCCAATTAATATTCACAAGAAATCAAATCAAAATGCGACCAATTTGATTTCGTATAAACCCTAGAAAATTGGCATCTTGACCCGACAAGAGATACGCGGTGGTGGAGCTAGTGGTGCCGTCGTGGTTGTCGCCGGTGAGAGAGAGAAGTTGGTTGTCGGGAAGAAGCTTTTGGTAAGAGGAGAAGATGCCGGTTGTGTGTGAGTCTTCTAGAAGGAGAGAAGCCGGTGGATTGGGTTTTGTCTTGTTTTGGGGTTTTGTCTTTTGTACAACATTTCATCGGGCTTAGCCTAAAACTAAGAACAGAGATAAAGCCTAAAGAATAAACACATATTCAAACTTCAAAGGGTTAAACGGGTTAGGCGGGTAGCTTTTAGGTTGGAAATTCCAACCCGAACCTAACCAGCTTAGTTTTAAGGTCGGGTTCAAGTTGACCCATTTACTTAAACAAGTCAAAGATCTCAACCCAAACCCCGCTTAAATCGAGTTCGGGTTGGGTTATCGGGCATGGTCAGTTTTTGCCAGCCCTAGTTCAGATAATTTATTTTATTGTTTCAAAGAAATTAGATTTTTTTTGTTAAGGAAAGTATAATTACTTTAAGAGTTTTCTTGGTGAAGATTTTGATGAAATATGAGAGCTAGCAGAATGCTACTTCTTCCTCCGTTCTTTTTCTATTGCAACAATTGAAATTCCACGTTTGTCAATGCACAATTTTAACTCTTAATATCTTTAATTACTTTTTAATATCAATTATTAAAAATTTGATATTTTGAATGTACATATCGAGATGAATCTAACAAGACGTCACATGACTATATTTTTCCTTACGTAAAAATCACAATAGATAGTGAAAGGGTGATCAATGAATAGTGTAAAAATCCAATATTTTTTTGTTTATCATCTAGTATCGTTTTGCTTGTAATAGTTATTATACATTCAGGAGAGTTTTTCTTAAGAAAAGAGTTAAGCGATAGAGTAACTAAATTAAGTAATTAACCGGGACTTTTGGAAGCTATTCCATTGTTGTAATCTTTTTTTTGGTAAAATTCCATTGTTGTAATCTGAGCAGGGGATTCCATCATTATAGCTCCTCGAGGTCGATGAGTTTGATTTCTCCATCTTGTTCAAGAAAAAAGCCCATTAGTTATGCTTATCATCGCAACATTGATATCTTTTTGGGATTTTTTTAGTTGATAAGTTTTACAATTATTGCCGTATCTAAAACTCCGTGTGTCGTGCATATTTTTACAAATTCTTTTAAATGGATACTTTAATTTTTTTAGCCTACATTTCTATTTCCTTTTTCTCCCCCGTGAGCTCTCGGTGTCTTCCCTTTACACTTCCTCTTACTTTCTCTACTTAAACTCACACTTTGTCTTACTTATCCACTATGTCGTATCCTTTCATGGTGCACCTATACTAAGCATCATCTCGTTGCAAAAGAGAACTTTATAGTTTATGTACTTGAAATCTCTTAAGGGGCTTAGGGACTCTAGCATCAACATAATAGATTTCCTAAGCTTTAATAGCAAATTTTCTTACGCTTTGTTTTATTCAACTTATTATGACTTATTGAATGTATAAGTTCTAGCAAGTTCCAATATATTCGCATTAGTTCCATAACATCTTATAAAGTAAGCCTTAATATGTTCTTATGAGTTCTAATGTGTACATATTATTACCTTAGATAAGTTAAGATAAGATACATTCATGTTTAAAATAGTTTTACAATATGCATCCTTAATTATAATATCATTCGACAAGCACATGACATTTTCTGCACACATAACTTGCGACGCATGATATTGTCGGGCTTGATATCACAATGTCCTCCGTCCGAGTTATGCACATGCCGAAGTG
Organism: Beta corolliflora; assembly: GCA_947648045.1. Taxonomy (NCBI): domain Eukaryota; kingdom Viridiplantae; phylum Streptophyta; class Magnoliopsida; order Caryophyllales; family Amaranthaceae; genus Beta; species Beta corolliflora. The sequence goes on from CANSZD010004140.1 coordinate 130,022, forward strand.
CACTTGCATCCGCCTTGCCACTAGATTAACTTCATCAAGGATAAGATCTCCATTATCCACCTGTTTATATATATTATACATAGACAATTGTTAATTAAGGAAAATAATCTTCTACTATTAATTATCAATAATAGCACTTTCACTTACTTTTGATTCGACTTTTTAGAGTCTCCGCGTACAAAGCTCGAGGAAGAAATACAAGTTATCTTTATCCTAGTAGTTGCCCAAGACTTTTATGATGTTTCGATGTGGTTTAATGCTCGTTAAGAACTCAAGCTCGTTCTGAAATTCATATCATTGTGAAATTTCATAAAAAAATGATCATAAATAAATACAAATAGTAATATGTAATGTGAAATTTAGTTAGTTACCTTAAGAAGTTCTTATTAGTTCCATTAATTCATAACATCTTATAAAGTAAGCATTAATAAGTTCTTATTAGTTCTAGTGTATGCAAATTACCTTAGATAAGTTAAGATAAGATAGATTCATGTAAGTTAAAATAATTTAATAATACGCATCCTTAATTATAATATGATTCGACAAGCACATGATATTTTCTACACACATGCCTTGCGACACATGATATTGTCCGGCTTGATATCACACTGTTCTCTACCTGAGCTATGCACATGCCGAAGTGCACTTGCACCGCCTTGCCACTAGAATAACTCTATCAACAAGGGTAATATCTCCACCGTATTTATATATTACACATAGAAAATTGTTAATTAAGGAAAATAATCTTCTACTATTAATTATCAATAATAGCACTTTCACTTAGTTTTGATACGACTTTTTAGAGTCTCGCGTACAAAGCTCGAGGAAGACATACAAGTTATCTTCATCCTCGTAGTTGCCCAAGACTTTTATGATGTTTCGATGTGGTTTGATGCTCGTTAAGAACTCAAGCTCGTTCTTAACATTTTTATATTAATAGGTATTGACTCATTATATAAATCATTTTTCATTTTGGTGTTAGACTCATATATCATATAATGCACCCGTCTTTATTAGAGAAATATATATGATAGATATGTAACCCGGATAGTAAACTAGTCCAAATATCAATCCCGATCATCAAATTACGGTTTGAGTTCCTTTCAACAACTCCTAATTTAGGTAATCAAGTAATAATTTAATACACTCCTAAATGAAATATTGATGTCACTCCTCAAATATTTCAAAAGAATATTTTTTACAATTTTTAACATTCGAGGTTAAACACCTTTTATATTTATACTAATAACAAACTAAGTCATACGTCGAATATAACTCCTATTGGATTTAAACAAGCCCAACTTACACACTCGCAAAGATGTAAAACTCTTACCTTAAGGGTAATGGTAAAAACCATGAATTTATTAACTATTAAAATATATAGTATAAGTTAAGATTGTAACACATGGCTATTTATTAAGCAAGGGGTAGATGATGGTGTGCAACGAGCCCAACAGTACAGGGCCCCAAAATTATAAGGGCCCTAAAATATATTATTTTAAAACAAATTTACTTCATATTTGAAGAAATCACCCTTGTTTTCCACCCTTAATAAATTTCTTAATGAACAATTTTCAACTTTCATCTTTAAAACCCCAACCTTCCATCTTTATATTTTATAAATTTGGGAGCCTAATTTTCATGTTGGAACAAGGTCCCCAAAATCTTTAAGACGATCCTAATGCTCTTTTTATTCGACTTTTTATTGAATAGTTTTTACAAAGTAAGCTGATTTTTCTTGATTGAAATTGACTCTTATATCAAATTGGGGTGAGTCTTGGAAGAGTACTCTTTGCTTCGTACTCAATTTCAAGACTGGCGATAATCACGCCCTTAGCTTGGTAAATACCTTGGTGTATAGACTAGCATTAAACATTGGCGACCGATTTTATACATGTAACTAGTATTTTGGCCCGGGTGACGCCCGGGCCCATTCTAATTATCAAATATAATATTTTTCATAAATTTCGTAATTGATCTTATTAGCTTTTCGTAATATTCTCGTCTAGTGCAAAATATGAAAATGGACGTTATGACATGATAAGTAGTTTAAAACAAACTTCTATGGAATTGGGGATAAAAATAACAATTTCAATGGAATTAAGGTAAGAGAATTTATTACTTAATAAAAGTGTTATAGATCAAAGAGCTTGTCTATGTCTTTATAGTTATATGTAATTATAAGACTTTATTGTGTATTGCTTTGAAACATTAATCATTAAAATTATAGTGGATTAGTGGTTAAACTCTCACATTTCATTTCAAAGATTATGTGTTCGAATCCTAGTAATTACACATTGTTAATATTTTTAAATGAAATTATAAACATGTGTATTAGAATTTAGAAGCTTGGTAAGAAGTGTCACAGCTAAGACCGTTCCTTTGATAGTAACGCCTTTTAATATATTTCGTATAGATATGAAATCGTTTACAAGATTGTACTTTGGTCATTTTTTTGTACATACGGTATATTCTAAATGTACATGCACGGTGCACCTACCGACATATGCATAAATTCATGACATTGACCTAGTTGCATACTCGCACATGCATTTTTTTTACTCATATAATATTTATACCTCGAAGGAAGTAGTTCTTTAATCATGATCAACCTAACTCGGGGCCCAACAAGGCAACAACTCTTCGATTTTGATTATAAGGGTAAAATCATAACTTCAAACTTTTGTTCGGGTGTGAGACTAGTTGACACATGTATTTACTAAATGTCGTCCATATTTTTTTATACTATATTCCCCTACTTTTCAAATCAAACGTGCACAATTACCATTACTAATTTACTACCACCACCACCCTACGACTAACACCTCCCTCATCCCTCTTCTTCTTTCTCCTTCCTCTTTCCTCGCTCTTCCTCTTTCTCCATTTTCGAACAAATAAGCTCAAATATCTTGTTTACTGTTCACCAATCACCATTGAACCTAAAAAAAATGACGTATCGATACCATTTTTTTTTTCTTTTTCAGATAAATTAAGTCCCAAAAAAAAAGTACGTAATGCATATAAAAATACGGGCTATTTTAGTAAAATATGGCGGTAAATGACGACACTAGAACAATTGACTATATAGCCTGTTAACACCCATTCTCAAGAATTGCATATTGAGAAGCTAAATCAAAGTTGCAGTCTGACCAAATTAAACAGTTTTGACCAGAACCATCTCATTGAATTTAATACAATCAATATACTAGCTGCATTTTATCAGAGCTATATAGCAGATCAAATATAGATGTAACAATAACAATATCATAACGCTATATATTGAATGCTAAACATAAGCCAAACGGTAGATTTTGAAGTATACAAAAAAAATAACAAGACTAATAAGTTTGCTTTAAAATTTCTAAGATCCAAAACTGCAGAAAAATTTAATTTCTCAGGTAATTTCTTCAACGGTAATCTCTGTAAACAGGGCTGTACATGCAGCTCTCAGCAAATTTAACCAAATCTTTAGGTTTCGGAAGGCGACTAGCCAAACCTATACAGATGAATAGCAACTTATGATCAGTGACCTTCAAGTAATTCTTCAGATATCAGATAGTAAAAGGGATTAAACAAAAATGGCTCACCAAGATCATAAGCTTTTTCTGCTACTTTTGCAGCAATATGAGCAGATATCGTTCTGATGTCTTTGTATGGAGGGTAGATAAGTCCCTTTGCCAAGTGTTCTTCTGTAACTTGCGAAGCCAATGCCTCAGCTGTTTACAAAACAATAGTGTTAGCAAGGGAAAAAAACGATCACACACGTAGAAAGGCCCAGAAAAACTAGAGCAGATCAAAACTGGCTTGGCTGGTCTAGTGCAGCCTGGCTAATGCACTAGGAAGCTTTATTTGCCGTGGCCTAGCCTATGAGTAGCTATATAAGGAAAGTTGTAACAAGTGATACAGACTGTATTCTTGGTACAATCACAATATAACCAATGTATATTTAAATTTACAGTATAATCAGTGGTACTTACAGGCAGCCAAAAGCATGTCATCATGAACACGGATTGCACCACACATTATCAGACCCAAACCAAAACCAGGGAATATGTAAGCATTATTTGCCTGAAACATGAAAAAACAGAGGTCAATTCTCATTCTAAATTAAGATTTTCCCCCTTCAACAAAGAGTAGTGGTGCGGGTAAGACCTGGCCGGGGATAAAAGTATTCCCTTCATGTTCGACAGGATCAAATGGACTTCCACTGGCAAATATTGCTTGACCCTAATCATATTCAAAGTACAAAAGCCAAATTTATGTCGCTTCAGTTTCGAAAAGAGATAATTACAGGTGAAAGTCTGAGGTTTTGAAATAAGAGTAGTGGTTGCAGAGTGAGAGTTTACCTGGCTCCATGTGTACGCCTCCTCAGCAGTACATTCTGACTGTGAAGTAGGATTCGAAAGAGCAAGAATGAGAGGTTTCTGCACAGCCAACCACATGTTAAAACTTAAAAAAAGACGGCTAATAAGTAATATTCATACTTGATCACCCGGCCTAAATCCAATTTGATACTGACCTGACCCACATAGTAATGGGAGTATGGGACTAATATTGATTAATTTATCGCAATAAACTAACAATAGATTTAAATATGACCCGACCCAAACATGAACCGAATGACTCCAACCGGATATGACCTAGACTAAAACCGATCCGAATGACCTATTTGCCACTTCCACTTGATACAAACTTCAGTATGAGGAACAAGAAATGAATTGTACCGAGTTGATAGATGACATGGCTTCAACCACCTCCTTAGTGAAAGTCTGTCCTTTTCCAGAAGTGCCTATCAGCACTGTTGGCCTAATTGCCTAAGAAAATTAAACACAAAGAAGTAAGACAACAGCTTTGGTCATATAAAATCTCTTAATGATGAAATACAATTTTTGTAGTCTGCTCCCATTCACCTGTACTGCTTCTAGAAGAGTTGTAACAGGTTCAAATTCATGTGCCCAGGGTAGTTTGAAAGACTGAAGTGACTCCTTCCTAGAACTAACAACTAGTCCCTGCGACAAGAAATCGAGAATGGCAAATAAATATTTAAGCAAAAGAGTAAAGAAGAATAAAGAAAATGGCCTTTTTATTTTAATGTTGAGTCAGCATCAGGGTAACCGGATATTACCTTGGAGTCTACAAGCCAGATCTTTTTCCTCATTTCTTCAACTGGAGAATTTGTCTGTACAAAAGTAGCAAAAATAATACAAAAAAGATAAGAAAATAAAGGAGAGTTAAAAGTAAGTAAATAGAAGAGAGCATGGTAGTTGGACCAGTTTGATACCTTCTTTGACATCTCTTGAGCTATAAGTTCCGCGATACCTGTTCCAGCCTTCCGATAAACAACAGTTTCAAGTGTCAGATAACAGCACTAAAAGAGGAAAGAAAAGAAACTATCTTTTCTAAAATCTCAGAAACAAGTGAACATATATCCAGTTGAACGGGGGTGCAGAAGGAAAATTAGCTGCAATGGCATAACTAGCAACATCTGAAGCAATTTGACGCAGTGAAATAATAAGGGAAAATATCTCGATGTTGCTTTAATATTTTCTTTTCACAGGAAACACTAATAGCAGTTATGGAAACATATAAAACGAATTCGAGTATAATATATATTCTCAAATAAGCTGTTAAGTGCTCACTTCTCCAGCGCCCAGAAATAGGAAGGTATGGTCAGCCAAGTTTCCTCCCAGTAGTCTCAGAGAAGCAATGAGTCCTGCGAGCACCACAGAGGCAGTACCCTGCACTCAAAAGGGGATTTTATATCAGTTAAAATTTCTAAAGGCAATCAGATGATGTTTAGACAAAAGAATCTAGATCACCTGTATGTCGTCATTGAAGACAAGGTGTGTAGTGCGATATTTCTCCAGCAATTCAAATGCATTATGGTTGGCAAAATCTTCAAACTGTACCAGGATTTTCTCGCCATAGTTCTGCTTAACTGCGGACATAAATTCCTGTACAAATTCAGCGTATTCCTCCCCAGTAGCCCTATTTTGCTTCAATCCAATGTAAAACTCATCATTCAAAAGCTTCTCATTGTTTGTGCCAACATCAAGGGTTATTGGCAAGCACTGCAAAGAAAGGATAAGAATTTAATGGTTAGATCAGAGTGAAAGGGACAAAAGATCAAACTATCTTGACTTTATAGCCACTTCTACTATCCAATATTATGTATTTGACTAATGACTTGCACGGTTACATGCCCAAATGTCAGACTCAGCTATTTCATATACAAAGAATTCCATGTTTTTGTTTTCATAAGAATTGTCAAGGATCCAGCATGGGAGTACCATAGATGATAGATCCAGGATAAAACACCGTGCATCATAGATTCATTCGAGTTGATAGCACAAGAGCGATATAATTATGATGGCAGAAGAAGTAAAAGAACACTGTGAGGCTTAATATAAAAATGGTCAGTAACTTTCCCGTTCATTAGAATTAAGCGGAATTGTTTAGGAGAGTTATGTGCTCAAGTTTAAAAGCTACTCATCCTTCCTGAATATTCTTGAATGAAAACAGTCGATAGCATGCCTTTAAGATGGAATATGGTTAATGCAGCCTAAATGTTTCAGAATTGAAAACCCATAAAAACATTACTAGACAAGAGCTTAATAGAATTCAAATGCTTACTGCTGAAGGCCGAACTCCACCAAGCGCCGTGTACAAAGACAGTTTTCCAACAGGTATGCCCATTCCCTAAACATCTCAAGCAAATTCATCATATTAATATTGAATCCAACAGAGAAAGAAAGGTCAAGTAAGATGAAAATTTCCCTTGTTTTTCCACTTTCTTGTTCTTTTGAATCTCTCGCACTTTAAAAAAAATTAACATGCTCAAATACCTGACAGCCAAGGTCTCCTAGTCCAAGGATACGCTCACCATCAGTAACCACTATAACTTGAATATTCCTTTCAGGCCAGTTCTTCAATATCTCAAGAATCTTTCCCCTGTAACACCAAATACATCAACCTCTGACTTTCTAAAACGTATATGGAAGTACAAATTTCATTTCCTATCCAACAAGGAAATTTGATGAGAATGCACCACAAGACTTACTTATCCTTCAAACTGATGAAAAGACCTTGGGGGCGTCTAAAGATACTTCCGTACTTTTGGCAAGCTTCACCAACAGTTGGAGTGTACACAAGTGGTAGCAGTTCTTCAACATGGTCAACAAGAAGCTTGTAAAAGAGTTTCTCATTCCTCTCCTGCGATAAAAGATAACATCAGAACCATGAAGGAAATCAAGTGTAATGTGAGTATGTGACACATGAATCCTGGCTCTGTAGTTCAGTTAAATTCAGGTGAAAAGAACAGGGGGTAAACGCGTAAGTCACTACATAAAGTAGCAACTAAATTACAAGCTTATGCGTGTAAAGTATTGAACATTGAAAGTATCATTATTCCACCAAATTCTGTCATTTCATGATTAGTGGCTCCATGGTCTATCATCACTAACAAAAGTGTAGCATATTCATATTATCCTATAACCCACGACCATTACAAAAGGAAGCTCTCCAGCAACAGATAAGAGCAGATAGTTATTCCTAAATTCCACACAAGTATCAAGCACACGGATTTACCTGAAGATCCATCATGGCCATGTATTTCTGCAAGGGAACTTGATATTGACGAAGAGTCGCCAAAAACTTCTTCTCCTGATGTTCAAAAGAGTGCTGATTAAGAACTATTCCAAAGAGAAAAAGCTACAACTTTAAGATTATTGAAGTAACTGAGCAAGGTTCAGTGATGCAACCTGGAGATCCTGGGACAGATATGCAGGAGGTAACAAACCACGCAAGTAGTGAGCATCTCTTTCTTTCTCTGTAAAAGCAAGTCCTTTGTTGTGATGGGGATCCCTCAACAATGAATACCCACTGCAATAACAAGAGCAATAATTGATGATGAAAAAACAATTCCATTTTTGCAAGAGAAAACTTCCATTTTTTCCATTACCAACATTTGCGTTTTGCAGTTTCCAATACACTACTTTAACCACTAATATCTTCAATTAAGTGTCAGTAAAACTTGTGAAAATTTGATATTTTGTTATTAAACATTAAAATGAATATAACAAGATCCACATGTCAGACTCTTTTTCCTATACAATGGTGAAAGTACGTGATCAACGTTACAAGTGCAAGTGTTGCATTAATTTTAGAAAGGAGGAAGTAGTACATAATTTACGTGGTTATGTTCTGACTACGAAAGCTTCTTGATGTTAGATTGAGCAGCCTCCTAAAATGATATTTTTTGAGGGGTGCCTCCTAAAATTAGTTCATTCATGACTATAAATCTTTCCTTCTGCTCTATTCAATCCAAGCAAATATTTCCTTCATATACACAAGTTAAGACTAGCAATAATTTCATTTTTTTGATTTGACATTCAAACCCAAGATTTAAACAACAAATCAAGATAACCCATTGCATGAATTCATATTACAAACTACTCAATTAAGATTAAACCCTTTCATATAAAAAATTACCCACATTATAATGCATTTAATCAAACATGTAAAAGATCAAATCATGAATACCCATCAAATCTTTATACCAAAAGAATACATCAATTAACCATTATACCCAATTCATCAAACAAAATTCAAAACCACATGATCTCAAAATCAACAACAAAATTACAAAACTTTACAAAAATAATTAAAAACTTAATACAAAAAAGAAAGAAATGTTACAATTACCTAGCAACAGAAACAGTCCAAGGAGTGATATGTTGATCCTCCGTGGCAAAATCCTCACCGTACACATCCTTAACACCCCCAGCAACACCGTTGGATCCTTGAGTCATCTCATCCAATGTACTACCCATTAGTCCTCTAATCAACAACAACCTTTTCTCTCTCTCTCCTCTGAACTGCAACTTGTTCACCAACAATTTCTACAACAAAAATGGCACAAAAACCTAACAAACCCAGAAAATATAAAACACCCAAAAAAGCTATAAATTGTTATTATTGTCACACTAATGCAAACATAACATGGGTCGTTTTTATAAACAACGTTGGTAGTGGGAAAAGGGTTGAATTTTCCAACAACAAAATTTAAATTAATAATAATAAATATATTTTTTTAATGATTAAAAATGAAAAATTTCAAAGAACCAAGATTTGGACTTGGAAAAGAATAAAACGTGGCGACAAGTTTATGATTTGAAATTTTCTATTTAGTAGGGAGAATAAAAGTAAAATAAAATAAAGGAATGTGAATTACCAGAAAATGAGGTTTTTTGAATGACATCATTTTCTAATTTGGTGGTTAGTTATTACTGTAGTAATTAAAGTAGTAATTAAAGTAGTAATTTGTTTAAGAAAAAGGAGATGTTTTCTGAACAAAGAATTGGTCTATTATCCTAGTTTGTTGGAGATTTGGAGGAGAGAGAAAAAATGAATTTTCAAAGTCATAAGTGTCAAACACGCGTAGATAGTAGATTATTGGTGAATGGACTGCACTTTGTAATACTATATTAGTATTACTAATTTACTATTATACTATGGTGTGCTCATACTATTAGCAAGTCATGAAATTCCAAATGTTCTTTTTTTTGTTCTTTATAATGAGAATTTCTAAATGTTGTAAGTTCACATTTTAGGTCCAAATTTAGATGCTGCTTTACTAGATATTGAGTTACAAATAGCAATAAAAGGCAAATGAAGTTTGAATAAGAATAATTCTTCTAGAATGTATAGAAGTGGGTTTTTTTTTGGGTGTGGATTTTGACATTACTAGTCAAATTATGAATTATAAATGGGTTAACACCAATTTGGTTTTTTTATTCTAAGTTGCGGTTTTTATTTTTTTCATTGCATATGTTGAGTAAGGTCCTATTTAGTGCAAATAAAATATATTTTTCAAAAAATAAATTATATCTAATGATAATTGAGTTTTACTTTTTTTTTTTTTTTTTTTTAGGTTTTCGGGAGCAGTGGTAAGATAATTTCATTTCTGCAGGTAGCACTCATGTAGAGGCGAAACAAGCCTCAAGCCTATTCCCCGCATGATATTGGAAATTTTTTGTAAAGATTTGAGCGGGATTGGTATGGGAGATAGGCCATCTGGTGGGCCGAAGGTCTAAGCTGGTAATGTGAGTTTTACTTAGTTATATCACAAAGGTCAATTTCAAATTAGTAAAAATACAGTGTTATTCATTAAAAATCAATAAATTGTATAAGAGAATATACTAGAGAATCAACAAACACAAAATTTTAATCAATAGAAAATAATCTAGTTTAGCATAAATCAAGTGTGAAGTGAATAAGGTTTGAGGGGTACATATATTAGTAAGTTACCTATAATCTGTATCCAAAACTTGAAATATTTGTATGAGAGGGTTTTGGGGAATTGTCTTAGTAATCCGTCAATTCCAAGGGTTGTTCTCCAACTCCAAGAGAGTTAAAGGCCTACAAGACATGCATGAGTGAACTACCTTAGGGTGGTCTAGGGGATGTCACTAAATGATTTAAGTCGAGAAATATATCTTACAGATAGAGAAAGTAGTAGAGAGAAAGAGTAAAAGAATTCTAGAAAAACTTACGTATACTTGTGTTGCAAGTGTATTTATAGTAGTACTATGCTAACGAAGCCGACTAATTAAGGAATTTCCATAACAGTATTACGGGCTTTTTGTTAAGGGTGATTGGCTTAATTAGGGATGTTAGAAAATAATCATATGGGCCTACATGTATAATTATATGTGTATAAAATCTATTTAAAGTTAGCCAGTAAAAGTAGTCGATTATTATAGTTTTATTTATTGGGCTTATAAGGTATCTCAATTACGTATGTTTTTTTTTGGGCCCCTTTTCGGGGAGCCGTGGTAAGATAAATTTCTGCAAGGCAACCTTGCAGGGCCACTGAGGAGGTCCAACAAGCCAAACCCTCCTTCTTGAAATATTGAAATTATCTTTAAAGAGATTTGAGAGCAGTACCAATGTAATGGGAGATAGAAAGTCATCTAATTGGAGGTCACTGTATCTTAATTAGTATTTATGTGCATAAAAAGCTATCTAAAAGTTAGTTCGTATAAGTGATCGGTATTATAGTTTTATTTATTGGGCTTATAAAGTATCTTAATTAAGTATAGGTTATTATGTATAGAAACCTAATATTGTTCTTATTTTTATGATGAGTAAGTAGGAGACATAACATATGTGTAACACTTAGTCAATTCATGTGTTACACCCGTGTATATATACGTATTAGGGTTAGGGTTATGATCAGTATTATATGATTGTACGATACTTAGCATCATCAATAAAATATCAAGGGCGATCATATAGAGTAGGAATATCCAAAACCCACCACAGTCAATCCAATGGAACAAGGTACGCTTCCACAATTAAGTTATACCAATTAATTTAGTATGAAGTCTCTAGTTTTAGATTAAATATTACAAGGGAAAGTCTAGTCTAAATGGAGATACTGTCATTTCACCTAGTTGAGCCGGAACTTGGGCTAACCAAACACTATCCAACACTTATAATTAGAACATCTTTGTTCATATGCCATTCTTCCAAATAGATTAGAAACACAACGTTATGTTAAATTACATGTAAGAAGGTTATAGACATCCATATTATTTCATTTTCACACTAAAATTTTATTTTTTTGAATTATAGTCCTTGATAACTTTCATATTCTTCTCTATGAATTATGAGCCAGTACTTCCCTTCTTTTTTATTATTATCATGTTTTATACTTACTCGTCGCTTTATTAATTATGACATTTGGCTTTCTCTTATTCATGATTCGCGCTTTGATATGAAGTCTTTATTTGATTAGATGCCAGTGTAGTTTTAATATATATATCGTTTGCATGGTTTTACAATACATGCTTAAAGTTGTTTATGGTCGAAAGTTGTGCGTCGGCGAATGTGAAATACGGAATGTTGCAATCGAGAAAAGACGGAGGAAATCTTTACATTACATCTATGATATTTTCTATATAAAAATATCTAAATAAAAAGACTCGCTATTAGTATTGTTATCTTAAGGTTGTTCCCAGTGATAATAATTATTCTGGTTGGCCCTTTGTTCCCGTTCTTCTCTTGCACAATCATCCTTAGCATGACAATGAGCTGAAACTGAAATGTGTCCTTTGTGGCAGAATGAACGTTCACCATCAAACCTCTTGCAATTTTTGTCACTTGTCAGTACTTGTATTCAGCACAACAAAATTAATGTGAATAGATTTAACATGCTCCTGGTCCTGTTTGCATCCTTAATTTTATAATCAGTAATGCAGGTGTTCATTTTGTTATTAAGCTTGTTCTATAGTGTTTATTATAGTATGGTTATCAATGTGTGTCTGTATGAGACTTTTGATAGGGTTATAGGTCAATGTCTCTTTGATTTTGAATATGCTACACCAAATACATAGTGAGACGGTCACACCCGTACTTTATGTTGGAAAAATGAGAGAATTTATTACCATATGACGTCGCATAGAATACACACAAAGTAATGTCAAACGATTTTTGCATTATACATTCTCTCAGCATCAACCTAGAATGCTTTATATATATAGCCTCATGACTGCCAATAGCTACCCCGGGAGGCGGAAATAGCAACAGATAAGAAGCAAGAAGTGGAGCTGGAGAAACAGGAACAAACTCCATACTCCAATACTAGCATACTGCAAACAAAACACAATAACAAGAATAACTGCACTATGTAACCTCATTTTCTTAATAGGCAAAATTATGGAGAACTACGTTTGATACAGTTTTGTTACTTGTTTGTATAACCCACCTACTCTCTGACTGAGAAGACTGTGATATCTATATGTGAGCATTTACAAACACAAGTA